>JAJOOR010026988.1:0-14217 GCA_036250505.1 Solanum acaule
GCAACAACTTGATTTAGATATCCTGAACCTATAGGCCTCGAGATGTGAAAATGGAGATTACTCATGATACTTGGAATATTCGCGGATGAAGAAGTTGTGAAGATGTGAAGGTCATGTCCGCGTTTAGCTAAGGCAAGATAGAGTGTTAAGGCGTGTCGTTCCATACCTCCAGCTTGATTTTTTTCTGGCCATTTCCTAACAAAGAGACCAATTTTAAGGAGTCTTGTCTGAGGTGTACGACGTTGTTGTTTTGATGAAAAGACAAGTTGGTTCCAAGCTTTTGGAAATTTAAGGAGATTAATTGGTTCCATTGATAACATTTCTTTGTTATTTTCTACTTGATTATGACAATAGCCATAACCAATTGAATAAGACCAATAGAGAAGAGGAATGGATGAGAAGATTGATAAAAAAACAAGAATAGAACAAGAAGATCTGAAATTGAAAGAAGTGGTTTGATGTTTTGCCATGTCAAGAAGATGGAGTAGGAAGCAAGAAGATATTAAAGTGTACCATCACTATATCAAGCGTTCTAAGAGATTAAATGTAATTTATCTTTGTGATATGACTCAGTTTCTGATACTTTACTTATATTTTAAAATCAAACACTTACACTCATTATATCACTATAAGAAATAAAGGGGTTTCCCATCGCGAATCAGTAAAAAATAATTGTGCTATCAAATATGATTTGGCATAATACATAAATATACTCTTTAACTTGGCGTCAACTCATATTTATGCCCTTCAACTCTGGGTGTTTACAAATAGACACTTAAACTTGTATAAAGTTGAACAAATAAACACACGTCCTACGTGGCATTCTACGTGTATTATGCCACATAGGACTCATATGTCTACTTGTTCAACTCTATATAAGTGTCTACTTGTGCACACCCAAAGTTGAAGGGTTATAGCTGTGAAATAAAATCAAATTAAAGGATACATTTACGTATTATGCCATATGATTTTCCTACTTAGTTTTTGCCTAATTAGTTCACTGAAAAAATGCATGATATATGGAAAATATGAATAGTAGGAAGTTTCCTAACCTTTTTTTTTATATGAAAACATGATTATTCTTTCTTTTCACACCAATTCAATTAAAATATATATGAAAATAGCTACTTAATATTTTTCACTAGGAAAATAGTAATTTTTTAGTAGTCTACTATGAAAATCTTGCATTTACAAACCCCATGAGATTTATGTGTAACCAAGTATATTTAAATGTAACTATTAAACAACAATGAAACTAAAATAAAATGTTTTTACGAAGATAAACGAATTTATTCGTGCCTTCAATAAAAAAGAAGAAGAATAATTTTCTTAAAAATGTTTATCTCTTGAAACTTATAAATATAGGAAATAAGCATAATTACAGATTTTTAAAATGTTTATCTTTTGAAAAGTGTTTGTCTTTTAAAAATGTTTTTATCTTTTGTAATAACATATATCAACCATTAGTAATAACTTTCTCGCACTTTAAAAATATGTAAATTATTGTAATTTACAGATTTTATTACATATAATTTACTTTTTTTTTTTTTAGTTATTCTTCTACTTCAAAATTATCTTATATATACACAATTAGATAAAATTTTACTTATGTAGAGTTTTTTTCATTATTAAACGGTTTAAATATTCTTAGAAAATAAGGATAACACCATATAGAGGTGTCAGTGGTAGATTTTTCTTAATAGTTAAAAAAAATAATATAATATTGAAGGTATAAGTATTTAATTTGAATATATAAAAAAATTTATTGGTAACTGAGTAATACTCCAGTACAAAAGTGTTAAGTGTAATTAACCCTTTATTTTTGATTAAAATAAAATAATGTCTATTCCTGTTGCAGATCTATCACGGAGCTTTAAGTTGACCATAATGATTTATATTTAATCTGCGCACATTTCTCCATAAATTTAATTATTATACTGGTTTTTACTACTCTTCTTCGTCTTAAATTATTTATCTTAATTTCTTAAACAATTATATCAAATTATTTATTATTTTAGAATTTCTTTCACAATATAAATTTAGTATACAATAATTAAAACATCTCTTAATTAATTTTTTTTCTTAAAGGACATGTAAAATAAGATCCACGATAAATAATTTACTTACTATTATATATGTTGGAAATTATTAATTCTTCCTCAAAAGTATGTATTTAATTAATTTTAGTATTTTTATTTTATAGCGACATAAATTTTATAATACATTTAAAATTATAAATTCCATTTTTTTTATAATTACATAAATGTAATTTTAAAAATTAATATTTCTATCATAAATTTATAAACTATATCACATTAATTGAAAAAGATATAAAATATACTCTTTCTGTCCCTAATTATTTGCCCAATTTTTCTTTTTTTCTTGTTCATTTTGACAAATCAAGAAAATATTTTTTTTAATCTATTATACCCTCAATTAATTACTTTGAAAAAGATAGAACTTCTTGAAAATCTTAAATTTTTAATTCATTCATTTCATAATTAATAAAAATAAAATGGTAAACTCATTATGTCAATAATAAATATATCAATTCAAAAATGAACAAATAATTAGAGACAGAAAAAAATATAAAAAAGTCAAATAAGGAGCTCCTTGTCTCACTTTATATCCGTAGGGCTGAGGAGCAAAAGAAGGAATCCGTCCGAGATTTAATGGACATATATCTCGTATTCCGTAGCGAACCTTTTAATTAGTTCTCATATTTTGTCTATTATTCTTGTTTCTTGAGACTTTTCGAAATTTTATAATTTAAGATGTCTAGGGACCCTATATAGGTCCTTTCTTTAATGAATTTTGCTTTGTTTAGTTTCTTTCTTTTTTCTCCTTGACTGGGCCGTCATAACAATAAAGCCACTAAAACAATCATTTGGAGCCTCAAATTTCTTAGGGTCCTCAATTTATATATATATAATACCAAATGTTTACGTTATTGAATGTGAAGGTCATTGTTTGTAATAATTGAGAAATGGAATAGTGTTTAGTTATTTGTAATATCATTTTTTACGTGATTATATATTTTGTTGACTTATTTATATCTGACGATTATCATGAACTCACATTATTATTCTTACATTTACCTTTTTTATTCCCCTTTTTCATTTTATTCTTTCTTTATTAAATATTCTAAAGTCTACCAAAGGATAAACCCTTTTGCATTATGCAAAATATATTGTTGCGTGTTTATAAAAATATCAAATGTATTTTTTGGAATATTCTTTAAATTGCAAGCACGACAACAAATCAATATTATTTTAATATCATTATATCAACTTATCAAATTGAGCGCAACTATTTCAATATCATTAAATAAGTTTTTTAACTTTTTGAGTCAGGTTTTATTATTCTAACATTATATTATATTTTTTCATTAAAATTTTTCTTACTACATAGATCTGCATACATCTTACATTATCGAGACTTCACTTGTAAGATTACATTGAGTATGTTATAGTTATTCAATTTATATATGACAACTAAACAAAATAAAGCATCACTATGAAGTTTGACTTTAGGCCCCTAAACTTGTGAGACCGCCCTACTCCCTGATAGTCAAAACTTCCTCTGTTTTAATGTTTTTTATTTGATTCAGAGTTTAAACATATATAGAGATTTTTTAATTTTGTGATCTTAAACTAAAGATATATAAAATAGATTAAAATACTCTTTAATGTTGTGGTCTTAAACATAACATGAAAAGTTAATTAAAAGTTGTTAAAAAAGTATTTTTAAAAAATAATGAACTAAAAAGGTAAATACGATAAACAAATCAAAATTTTAAGATTTGCGATCTAAAATCTAAATCTGCTTTGCCCATTTATCAAGCGCGTCCAGGAATTTATTTGATATGTATTTTGTATTTATTTTCTTTTATGGTTCTAAGTTTCTGAGGTTATCTTAAAATTAAAGGTGAATTTAGAATTTTAGTTTTTTTGAATTCAGAATTTTATAATCATCATTTGTTAATAACTGGATTTAAACATAATCTTTGTATATATTTAATAAACTTCTTTTAAAAAAAATACACAATCTAAACAAAAATTATTAAATTCGATTATATCCGTACTTGAATTTTTAGCTCTGACCCTACTTAAAACATTGACTTGAGAAGACGTGGCATGGAAACAATTTTGCTAGAGGGAATGATTTTTTTTTCTTTTATAAAGAAAAAAGAACGAGATTTAATGATAGCTATGAAAATAAAAGTGATTATGTTAGATATTAAGTTTGGATCATGGATCGTCCAAGTAGACAAACCCGATCCGACCCAATTTTAATGGTGAGTCCAACGATTTTAGCTGCAATTGAAAGATTTATAATTCTTTGTTCTTGCATGCTTTTAGATTTACTTAATTTTTACAAGCCCCAAATATAATAAACTAGATAAAGTTTCAAAAAAGAAAAAAAGTGAAGGCAACTAGCTAAACTAGATTCATCAAGGACAATTTACATGTTCTTTGCTTCAATTGAATCACAACAAAAAAACACTTAAACTTCATTTTTTCTATCTCTTTTTTTTTGTTTTCATATTTATTTATTTTGTGGTTTCATTGACCAATATATACGACCCCCAACCATGCATCAAACAAAATAAAAGTCCCATTCCATATTTACCATGATGATTTTTGAACAAATAAAAAAGTGTTACACACGAACTATGAGTATGTATAACCAACACTCTTCAAATGTTCATAGAAACTTGAGTATAATCATCAGATAATCCTCTTGTAGAGTAAAAATCATCATCCCCATCTCTCTCTTTTACTTCCTCAATCCTTTCCATTGCTTCCTTCATATCAAACCTCTTTTCCATATCAAGATCACAACAACTCAAAGCTATCTTCAATAACTTCATCATTTCCCCCTCTGAATTCGTCGTACCCCTCATTTCCTTCTCGAATACATCTACCTCCGTCATGTCCTCATTTACCACGGACCTTACCCACGTAGCCAAATCCGTGTCACTCCCCTTGCCTTGTTGCAAGAAATTAGACGGGAATTTGCCCGTTATGATCTCGAGGATTAATATTCCAAGCGTCCACACATCATTTTTACGTGTGATACGACCACTATGTTTGAATTCAGGAGATTTGTAAGCAATCATGTGTTCTTGAGCGTGTTCTAGGTTTACTACGGGTAGTAATGCATAGTCCGTGAGGAGGGGCTCGTAGGATTCGTTCAGAAGCACGTTCGAGGACTTGAGGTGACCGTGGGGTGCTGTCAAGCTTGGTAGCTCGTTGTAGAGGTACAATAGTCCTTTGGCTACTCCCTTTACAATTTTCAATCGAGTTGGCCAATCAAGACTTGGTTGCCCCCGCGATTTATTACCTAAAAAAAGAAACAATATGTTTAATGAGATGATCACAGAGTTCATCATATAGTAAAAACTTAATATCTTAGATGAGATGATCACACGTCAGATCATCACTCTAGTAGAGTAGGTAGAGAGAACAACAAAATGAGCCCTCTTCAAAGGATTTGAGTTGCATATCTACTCAGCTTTAAAATGAATTGAATAAAAAAAAGGTCAAAATAGACTGAGTTAATATAATTAACTGGCAGCCCAAATCATGATTTTATGATCTAATTTTAGCGCGGGAACTTAAAAGTATGAAGTACGTACCATGAAGATGAACTGCAAGGCTGACATTGTTGACATACTCTGAGACCAATAGCTTTTCCTCTTTCCTATAGTAAAAAGCTACAACAGGAAGCAAGTTCTTATGACTCAACCTACCTAGCCTTCTCATATGCTCATGAAAATCTTCCTTGCCTACATTATTCATTTGCCTAAATCTTTTGACAACCATAACACGTCCCATGCTAAGTGCAGCTTTATAAGTTGAACCAAATACACCGCTGCCCAATATTTCAGCTGAAGCCTTTAATAGATCTGGCAAATCAAATTTTTCAATATCATCTTTTAAGAATAGAAGTTTTTGTATTGCTTGTACTTCAGGCCTCTTATTATTATTTAGTCTACCGGTCCCCTCTGGAGACTGGTCAGGAGCAGGAGCAGCCATTGCTTGATTGCTGCCCTGTTCCATTTTGTTTAGATCTGCTGCTGAGGGCGCTCCTGTTTGGTTAGTAGCGCCCCCTGCAGCTCCAGAGGGTGTAGGTGTTGGTCTTGTTTCAGTTTCGGGTGTCTGCTTGCCCCGACGAAGAATGATGATAACAACAACAATTGCTGCTACTGCTGCTGCAACTGCGATAACCACCAATATAATTGTCCAGAGAGCTACTTTTGGTTCACTCGTGCATTTCGATAATGGACCATCACAAAGATCATTACCTGTATTATTGTACCAAATGAACAAAAATGAGAGCATGTTTAGATTAACTCAATATTTTGAAGTTAAAATTTAGATATTTAAAAACTATATAAAAATTGTTATGAACTACAATTCTTCTAATGTCAATATAACGAAGAACTATTGTTAGAATGTGGGTTAAAGCGCCATATGGGGAATGTGCTGATTGTCTGCTAATATGGACTTTGACAATCTTTTCCTCGTGAGTTAACTTTTGAGATTTAGTTAGACGCAAACGTCATATCTTTATATGGTATCAGAGTTAGGTTCATCTCCGTTTTGGGAGATGGGCGTGAAAGAAGTGTTAAAGAGTTTCACATTGATTGGGAAATGGATTGATGATCTGCTGATGATATGAACTTGATCAATCCTTGCTAGCTTCTAAGGTGGAGTTAGGCATACATGACATATCTTTACGACTACATTTAAAAATGTAGACATTTGGGTACGTCGTAGCTAGATATATAAGTGTTAAAATAATTTCAAAAAATGGAATTTATCCTACACATGAAAAAAAATTTTTACCTTCAAATGCTGAAGGTTTGAGACTAGTAAGGCCATGAGGAATTGGACCCTCAAGAGAGTTGTTAGCAAAATTCATATCCATAAGCCTCTCTTGAACAAAATCAGGTATTTGGCCTTCAAATTTGTTGTTTTCAAGTCTCAATTCTGTAAGCTTAGGCAATTGACCCAAAACAGATGGGATTTTACCATTTAATTGATTATTAGCAAGATGAAGTTTTTTTAACCAATGCATCCCTTCAAAAAGAGTATTGTCAATTTGGCCAGAAAACTTGTTATTTGTGAAATAAGCCGTTTTTAACCCCGCAAGTTTACTTAAATTCGGTAAAGGTCCTTCAAAATTATTGTTCATAACACTTATGGTCCTGAAATTAGGCAAATCTTTAAGAGCATCCACATCTATTGTCCCACTTAAGCCTTTACTCTCCAATTGCAACCCGAAAACGAATCCGTTTTCGCAAATAACATTATCCCAATTAGGTTTATCTGTATTTTTATCGCAAGGCGATACTTTCGTATTCCAATTAGCGGTTGCACCATTTTTCTGCAAGGACTTGCTAAATCGAAAGAGGATTTCTGCCTCAGAACTATCCGATTTGACTGGGACAACGACTAGTAATAATAACACGACAAGGATTAAGAGATGGTGGTGATGGTGACGATACTGGCGATTGTGGTTGCTATAACGATAAGCCACCGACATTGCATAGACTAGTTGTAGGGGTGCGCACACTTGTGGGTGCGCGCCCTTTACAAAGGGCAATTACAAATGAGAAAATACTATGATTTAGAGGGCATGCAAAAAGAATTTCAACATCTCTAGGGAAATGGGATTGTGTGGGCATGCATGGGGAAGCACAAAGAGGAGAGAGATGGGAGGGAGGTGAGGGAGAGAGAAGCTTAGAGTTTGAGAGGTGCTAAGAGTAAGCTTGGAGAAATGGACAAATGGAAAGTAGGGAGTTCAAAGTTGACATTGTCATTAGTGTTACATCAGAAAAATATGCTTTGCCATAGAATTCGATTATAATTCAAATAATATATATTCATCGCTTCCAAATATTTTAACTAGAGATCAAGGATATGTCATGCCTGAATTTCAATAAATATATGTAATCTATTAAATTGTTATTTCAATTTTATAATTTTAAATATATTACGTTAAATGTAAAATTGAAAATTATTATTGAAGTATAAATAATAACATCATTTTTTAAGTACTAAAAAAGAAAGTAGTACTCATTGTTGAAACAAAAAGAATAGTAAAGAAACACAAAAACTAGTGTAATTTATTTCTTTTCCTATTAATATTCTCGAATATATTGCTTTGAGTAGATAGAATGAAATCATGATATATTTTCGATCACAATTTATGTGAATGGGTTTGGAGTGAAGGGTTAAAATATTGAATTTTCAGTATGAATTCGAGCATAAATTCTTCAAGTTTAGTCTTATATATTCAAAAACTATATAGATATACTATTACCTTCAAGTTGTGTGAATGCATTTTCTTTTTAGTTTATTTCAAAAAGAATATCTTTATAAAATTTGAAAATAATTTAACTTAAACTTAATTTTTATTTTATCCTTAATGACAAAATATCTTTTTGCCACAATTTATTTATTTATATTATTAAAAAATCATTCATGTTACCCAAAAGTTTGACAATTAAAGTATCCTGCATCCAAGGGTGTGACCTATTGGTCAATGAAGTGGTTAAGAATCCTGAGGTTCCAGGTTCAAAATTCAGTGGAGACACAAAATAATAGGTGATTTTTTCATATGTTCTAGCCTTGATGGAGAGAGTAAGTATTCTCCTATTGTTGCCTGATTGATTTCAATAGTCCTGGATAGTGATGGCAAATGAATAGGTTAAAAATGAGTTGTAATTTAGCCCGCTCATTTTAAATGAATTAGATAAAATACAAGTTAGGCCCATTTTTGGTTATTAAAGCATTTGCTCTTGTAGAGCAACCTTGAATTAATCAATACCATATCACTGAATAGCACAATATTTGAAGCTATTTTTAAGTATATGCACATATTTATACAAATCACACCATCATTTTTTTTCTTGTAAATATGTCCCTAGTGTTTTTAATTAGTAACACATTATGATTTGTATAAGCTAGCGTTTGACTATAGATTTTCAAATATTATTGACAAATATTATTTGGATGAAAATTTGGGTGAAATTTCACCATGTGTTTGACCATAGTATTTGGGAAATATATTTCACTTTTTTAGAAAAAATATGATTTATACCCATAAGTTTTAAAAACTATCAAAACTAACCATAAGTTTTTATTACAAGTCAATTGGATCTTCGTTGCAACAAATAACAAGTAGTGTCCATGACACTGGAGCAATGTGGTAGTTTGGAGAGAGTGCAAAACATCATTTCATACATCGTGAAATAGACAAAGCACATGACTTTGTTACCCTGAGCCGATTGTTCATCATTTTCATCAACAATCATATCATCACTTTCATATTCATTGAATATTTCATCACTACTTTGGTATTCATGTAAAAATTATGTAATACAACGCAAACAACTACTATAGAGAGTGTTTTTGTAAAAGACAAAAGTTTAATTAAAAATTTCAATTTTTAAAAGATCCCAAATAATGAGATTTGGCTCAAATACTAGAAAAAAATTAGTATTTGGGAATTTGGAATATTTGTCAAAAATATTTGCCAAATAATGGCAAATTGTATGGACAAACACTATTTGCCAAATTTCCCCCCAAAAATTACTTGAGAAATCTATGGTCAAACGGGTCATAAATATGACGCAACAAATAGGATAAACTATAAAGACAGAATAAAATCAAACAACTGTAAAGAGGAAAAAAAAAATATTTTTTCTCCTGCAACAAATTTTAAGAAAAAAAAAATTGTCAATAAATATATGAAAGATGAAAACTTTGATAGCTCCAAGTCTGCATCTAAAAGCTTGAAAAAAGCCCTATATTTTGGGATTTAGCTCTCCTCCATTACCCCTTACCTCAATTTCGTCAAGTGCACCTCTAGATGAGAGATATGTGTCTTATTTAAGAATTAAAGGTCAAAATTATATTATATTAACAAATATCATAACCATAGTTAAGTCAACTAATTTTAGAAAACTACTCTCTAAATTTGATAAGAATTACTATATATTCCATACAAAATTTGATATTTATTAATATCATTAATTTCATCTTATACTTAAATATTAAATTGTATGATATTTAATGTGAGAATCAACTAAACAATTTTCTGTACCAGTAAACTTTATTCTTGAAATATTATACTATGTTGAGAAACAAAAAAAAAAGTGAAGAATTATCAATGTTGAAAAAAAACCATAAAATAAAAGAACACAAAACAAAAATAAAAAGACAACATTTTTAGAATTAAACGATACCAAAATTATTCTAAGGAGAAATGTGGCTATTGTACGTTTGAAGGGAAAAAATATACGTTTTTATAAAATTTTTTTTATGTGAAATAAAAGAAAACATTGTTTTAAATGCAAATGTTTTTGAAGATTATTATTTAAAAGATTAAATATAAACGTTTCATGTTCTACAAATTTATTATTTAAAAATATAAGATGAAATTAATGATATTAATAAATATCAAATTTTGTATGAAGTATATTGTAAATTTTAACAAATTTAGAGAGTAGTTTTCTAAAATTAGTTGACTTAACTATGATTATGATATTTGTTAATATAATATAATCTTGACCTTTAAACATTTAATAAGATACATGTCTCTTATCTAGAGATGCACTTGACGAAATGGAGGGAAGGGATAATGGAGGGGAGCCAAATCCCATATTTTGAGAGTTGGGAGAAAAATCTGCAACTCCTATAAATATTCATATTTTACCCATAGTTTATTCATAAATACTCATATTTTAATGGGTCAAATATGAATATAAGCCCAAGTATTATCCATATTTAAAAATTACTCATTAGACTCATATTTAATGGGTGGGTTAGTGAAAAATGGGTATGAATTGCCGCCACTAAATTCATGACCCAAAATTGAACATTCTCTTCTGCCAAGAATAAAAGCAGAGTAAGTGAACTTTATTGTAAGTAAAAATGTATGTCTATAATATTGCTTAGAGATATTACACAAATCTAAGATTTCTCTTGTAGAAAATCAGATTTTAACTTGAAGGATTCAAATTATTTTCATTAGAGTTCTATGTGACTTGAATTTAGAAGTGTCACATTTCGTGATTTGATTTTTCATATAAGTCATTGGCATATTTTTCAATTTCTTAGTTAGAATTGTATTGACCTTTCCACAAGCTTTGTCTGGTTTGTGGGGAGTATATAGAAGTTGAATTTGGTATTTAGATATTTTTGTATCAATTGATCTGACGAATTATCAATGATTAATTCTTAGATTTTGTAAGGGATGAATAAATCAAAATTTTTAACTATAACATTTCGCTGTTATTTCCTTAAATTTTTTGTTAACAAACAACTATTAATATCAAAGCAATCTTAAGAAGAGATCCGCGAGGTGACTGAAATCAACTTTTCTCGAATAGTTTCTCTTGACATTGATGGTGAAAATTATCAACATTGTTAAGTAAGAAAGAATACGACGGAATGACCTGGGAGACCCTTGTACTTGGTTTTATTTGTAAGTTGGACCCTCCTACTTAATAATGTGCCAACTGAACCTCTAAACTCATCAGAACACAATATTTTAAACCCCTTTGACCATTGACCGAACTTATGTGGCATTGATAATGCTGAGTTGGAAATTTACGTGATTACATGCGTTTGACAGTGAATAAACAAGGTATTTTACATTAAAAATATTTAAATAATAATAATAATAATTATCAATTCAAAAAAAATTAAAAACCCTTCTTCCTCAACCATCCCTCTCCCACCCCACCCCACCCCACCCCTCTCTACTCTGTCCCAGCCCCCCTTCGCTCTTCTTCTTCTTGGAATTTCATCCACCACACCCACTCTCGTCCTCTTCATTCTGTAACATCCCGGAAAACTAGTAGGTGAAACTAGAGCCTTACGTGAGAGTGTTTGAGTTTGGTGTGAGGTTTAGAAGTGTAAAATGGTTTCCCGAACTTAGGTTGAGGGGTTTAGGGGTATAACGTCAAGGTACGACTCCCTAAGGACCAACCAAAGGGGTCCTTGAGGAGGACCCCAAAGCAGCCCCCAAAATTGCCCATTTACATGACCTACAGATGGAATCTATCCACGCCCCGTGGAACCAAGTTGTGGGTCAAGGGCCAAAATGTAGAGTTGCAGACCACCACCCACGGACCTGCAGGATGGGGTGTGACCCCACTCACGGTCCTTGAGTCCTGGGTCGTGGATGATGCCTGCACAAGCTGCCAAGGGTTCGACCATGGTAAGGTTGAATTAGGTAATTTCTATTTTAATTATTTTAGTGTGGGGACGGTTTATAATGTTTATTTAGACTTACATAAGTATTTTAAACCATTAACCACCCATTTACACTTCATAATTCCCAAACCCAAAATCAAAACCAACTCCCCCTCCAATATTTCTCTCTCAAAAACCTCCATTGAAGAAGAAGAAGAGGTCAAGGTCTAGGGCTCAAGAACTCAACTTTTCAACTCAATTTCATGAGGAATCTTCATAAGGTATGGTGTCTTTTCATCTATGGGTAGCCTTCACCCATAGAGTCCCTTCAAAACTTGATTTCAAAGCTTCCAATTTCCCCCAAAAGCTAGGGTTTCAATCTAAGTCATGGATTCTCTTTCAAAACGTTTCCAATGGTTGATTTATGATGGATTATGATTGAATTGATGATTTATGATGAAATCCCCCCATGAACGCATGAATCCCCCGTATTGCTAAATTGTGACTTCATTACGTGGGTTGATTGATTAAGGAAGTATGTGAATTGATTATGTCTATATTGACTGAGTTTATATGATGCCATATGATTACAATTGATTAAGAATGAAGCATGTAGTTGGATTACCTTGAGAATTAGGTATACATGATGATTATGTGAGGCATTGCTTGAGAGTAATGCTTGTAGCATGAAGATGACTTCTAGGGCTTTAAGGGTAAAGGCTAATTTGAATAAACTAAGGATGTTAAGGCTTTAAGAAGGAGGCTATTATGTATGTTGAATTGTAAATGATATTATTGTGAAAGGGCTTCTCCCACAAGACCTATAATATGAGTACATCAGTTTATACATGAAATGAATAATTTACTTGAATCATGATATTCCCTAATTCTAGATGTTTAGGTTGAGTTTGATTCATAAACCTTAAAGGGAAAATTATGAGGGTTGTACATGTTGATAAGAATTGTGCATGAGCTTGTGACTCACTTAGAAAGGGAATATTCTATGATTATGATATTATTGCGTGTTTTATGAGCACTTTGAGAGTGAAGTGTCTATGATGATAATGTTGTTCACTACTAAAAAACGACGGAAGAAAAAGTGACGGACATCGTCGCTCCAAAAAAGCGACGGACTAAGAGATGCCATCCGTCGCTTTTTAATTAAAATAATTATTTTAAAAATTATTTTACAAAAAGCGACGGACTGCATCTCTTAGTCCGTCGCTTTTTTATGGATTTTTGCGCTATATATATATATATATATAATTAATAATATTTTATTTAATATATATAGAGACATCGTCCATCGCTTTTTATTAAAAATAATTATTTATAAATTAAACAACAATCACGCTGTGCGTCGTTTTAATTTACTTTATTTTATTAATTAGTTTTTTAAAAAAGCGACGGACAGCATCTCTTAGTCCGTCGCTTTTTGGTGAAAATATCTAGTCAAACATTTTTAAAAAGCGACGGACAGCGTCTCTTAGTCCGTCACTTTTTAATTAAAAT
Source organism: Solanum acaule (assembly GCA_036250505.1). Classification (NCBI taxonomy): domain Eukaryota; kingdom Viridiplantae; phylum Streptophyta; class Magnoliopsida; order Solanales; family Solanaceae; genus Solanum; species Solanum acaule. The sequence goes on from JAJOOR010026988.1 coordinate 13,728, forward strand.
ATTTTTTTAAATTTTTTTTTAAAAGCGACGGACGGCATCGCTTAGTCCGTTGCTTTTTTCGCGGATTTTTGCTAATTAATTATTTTATATAGATAGCGACGCAGTCCGTTGTTTTTATTAAAAATAATTATTTATTAATTTAAAAAAAGTCACGCCGTCCGTCGCTTTTTATTAATTTTAATTGTTTAATTATTTTTTAAATTAGCGACGGACAACATCTTATGTCCGTCGCTTCTTGGTCAAAATATCTGGTCAAATATTTTAAGAAAGCGACGGACAATGTCCCTTAGTTTGTCGCTTTTTGGTCAAAATGTTGGTCAAACATTTTTTTTTAAAAGCGACGGACATAGAGACGTTGTCCGTCGCTTTTTTTAAAATATATGCACTAGCATACGCGATTTTCCCCATTTCTCCATATAAAAAACAAAATTGAGAAATATTTTGATTTAATTTTATTTAAATCGTCTTCCGGAGAATGGTTTTGTGTAAA
>JAJOOR010026989.1:0-16616 GCA_036250505.1 Solanum acaule
TAATAATATATATATATATATATATATATATATATATATATATAATTGATCTAATTGGATAACTATTATTTTGCAAGCAATTTGAAATCTTGGTATTCTGAGCAAGTTATTGTCAATCTAATTGATTTATTCAAACAAGAAATAAATTTATTGGATAAAAAATAACAATAATAATCCACTTATTGACTCTGTCCTTAGTGGTCTATCCTTAGTGCCTTGCTAACTTGAATATCTTTGATTTTGGTCACATATATATACTATAGTTTATAGTGATGATATGTAAAAAAAAATTGACTTCATTTTCATAGGTGTACGTGGTCTTTAAAATGAAATTTGAAGAGGTAAACATATTAAGTTTGGTAAAAAAAAATTGTGATTGGATAATTTATCAATTTTTATTAGAGGTCTTGCATATTAAAGAAAATATCTTGTTAAATAGTGCTTGCCTCTTATATGAGTCTTATACAATAAATTAATCGAAGTCCCAATATGTCTATAAGAAATTAAGTAAGAAATAAATAAAAAAAAACCTCATTTAAACAAAGAAATTAAGTTAATGGATAGCCTTTTCTGGCTCAATGAACATATTTGGGTGGAGCTTTCTCGATCAACTATTTGATTATTCATAACAATGATATTTTTTAGTCATTCCTTATATTATTTGTAAATTTTATTATAGTCCTCCTAATCACGAGAGGGATCAAAAGTTAATATTTTAAATAATTAAAAATTAATTATGATTAGTCAGATATAGTTGCAAGGATTAAAATTTTAAACTTAACAAATGCTTTATTCGTCATTTTTTAGTTGTTATGATTTTCTTTTTTAGAGTCAAATGATAAGAACTTTGACTAACATTTTACGATGTATTTTTTTATCATATTGATATGCAAAAAATTGCAATTTATAGTACTATTCGTATAGTTTTTCAGTATCTATATTTTTAGTTTTAAAATATCTAATTGATGTAATCTAATTTAACTTTAAAAATTAGTCAGATTGACTTTCGAAAAGCTTAATATAACAACTAAAAGAAGACGGAAGGAGACTAAAAATATCATTACCTCAAATTTAAATCTCTAAAAATGGAAATTTTAAGAAACATAGTGATCCGGAGGGCCAAGTCAAATGCTCACATTAATGTAAATGATGACCTAAATAATTAATAATAATGATAATGATAATGTTAGGCAACCAACTTATATGAGATAATATGATTATAGTATAGTATTAAAATAACTAGTACACTTGCCACATACCTTGCTAGACCTAGTAAAACACATAACTTATTACTAATGTTTTTTTTTAATTTATATATACTCCCTCCGTCTCATATTATAAGTCACATTTCTATTTGCACTTGCATTAAGAAATAAGGTAATTTTACTCTTATGCCCTTATTTAATGTTTGCTTATGACAACTTTGTAATAAATGATGAATGTTAGATTTCAACATTTGGATGACTATTTAAATTTTACTTCTTGGAGCCAAATTTTTTCACTAATTGATCCAATAAAATTAAAAAACAAGTTTTTTCCACCTCAATTTTCCTATATATTTTGTGTAATATATTTTTTTTAATATATTTTTATATATAAATTCTTAAAGCAAACATGACAACATCACAAAATATTCAAATTCCATTACTTCAAATTGATCTAAATTTTCCTGCTGAATCTGATGTTATTGATAATAAAATTAGATGACAAATGAATTTTAGTTCTAGTTCAACAAATCATTTGTTTTTTTATTTAAATGGTGCATAACTCCTTTATTTGGATCTTGATTTTTCTCAATTTGGCATTCACATGTTTTGGTTGAGTCTTCTATTTTTACATCCTTTGAACTTTTTGAAATGTCATATTCCTTGATAAAATTTGTTGAAGCTTCAACTTTCAAGATTATTTTTGAATTTTTTTTCAAAATCAGATTTTATAGAATAAGTAGTGAATAAAGAAAGTAGTTAATCAATGAATGAAGTACTCTCCCAATGAAATTAATTACTTGTAGATTTCCTAGGTTAGTCAAAATAAATACATTTTCAAAATTAATTAATTAATCAATCCAGGGTATAATGGGCAAAATATAGTAATTTATACATAAATTTTATAAAATGACATATATTGTGGTCCAACTATTTTTAGAAAGAGGTGATTTATAGTATGAGACGGAGGGAGTAACACATAGCTATAAAATTCATAGTTATATATCTCGAAGCTATAATACAACACTAAATAGGAATAATGATAGAATTTTTGTTGTTTAGAAATAAAAGTAGTCTACTACTATATTTTTAGTAGTATGAAATTTAATTACAAAAATTGAATTTTCTTGGGAAAATTTATTTTAAGGTGTAAATGACATATTTAAATACTTTGAACGTGTACATGTGTCGGAGTGAAAAAAGAAGAAGAAGATGTGATGGAATCTTTTTGACATAGAAGAAGGTTTTTTATTATCATTCGTTTTGAAATTGAATGTCGGTAAAACGTTTTGAAATTTATGTGTGAGGCTTAATTTTGTGAGATTCATACTTTGAATACTTGACTATACATTCTAAATACGTTTAACATTCAAATTCGAGATTCGTTTAATAATTTTTATTAAAATCGTGTGTAAAATTTCTTTCACTTTTTAAAATACTGATTTTTGATGTTGTCAAAATTGAGTTGGTAATTTTGCCATTCCAATTTTAATCCCCTACGAAACAAAATGCTAGACTAATTCAAATTAGTAACTCTACTAATTGATTTTTTCAGCTCTTTGCTATTAAAGTTTTTCCTTTTTTTATATATATTTATGTTAGAAGACAATTTTTCACTTTGCATACTTTTTCCCTTCCCCCCTTTTTTAAATCTATGCTATTTTTAATAAAAAAAATTTCTTATGATACATGACATCATTTTTTTCACTCAGCATCTGAATCAAATCAAAGCTTCCACTAAATTTGAGTCGCGCTCCGTAGGATTATGATGTGAATTTTTTCATAACTAAAACTCAAATTTGAGATCTATGATAACAGTCGAACAGTTTCATCACTACACCACAATCCATATTAGTCATTGACATTATTTCACTTACTCACTAGAATATTAAATACGAAAATGATAAACAATTGAGTAATTGCTGATTTGATAGAACGTATATCATACAACGTAAAAATTAACAAAACGAGAAAAAAATATTTATTTAAAACTAAAAATAATCATTACTTAATAAAAAGATTTTTAACTAAAACGAACTATGAATTCAATAGTGCATATCCATAATCTTCCAATTTTGTTGACTTCTTCATTGTAAAACCCCACTATTAAGTCTTTACATATTTTTTCCTTTCAATTTCATTTTGTCTATAAATAGCATCTCCCTCTCTCTCAACCTCTTCACGTTTTTTCGCCTTGTTAGAATTCACCATTCCTAAATTTCTCCTCTTTCTCTCTCTTCCTTCAATGGAGAAAATGGATTCTATCAATTTATACAAAACAGAGGAAGCACAAGCACAAGTAGAAGTAGAAGTAGAAGCAGAAGGAGGTATGATTTCCGACGAAAACGGTAACGAAAAAGGAAATTCCAATTCCGTTGATTCTGTTAATATTTTGAATTCCGATATTCACGCAGAGAATGAAGGAGGAGGAGCGGAAGATATTAATTCAGCTGTTTCTGGAATCATCGATGATTCAGTTAAGGAAAACGGCAACTTATTAGGTATAATTAAGCCGCATAGCTTGTTGCCGCAACCGGAGGTACCTGCCGGAGTAGCGATTATTGTATGTCCAGGTGAATTGAACCGGTCTCAGTCCATGCCGGAGAGTTTTGACATGCCGGCGATCGGGAAATTCTTTCGTGAGAAGAGTAATAGTTTATCGTCGGCGATAACGAAGCGGTTGTCGTCGATGAGGGATCAGTTTGATGATGAGAAAGTGGTGATTAAATCGGAATCGCAGCAGGTGACGGAGTTTGATCTCTCTGGAATGAAAGTGATTGTGAACTTAAAACCTCCGGTGAAGAAGCTAACCGGAAGAGTGAGTTTCTTCTCGAGATCTAATTGCAGGGATTGCACCGCTGTGAGGTCGTTTCTGCACAAGGAAAACCTAAACTACGTGGAAATTAACGTCGATGTGTATCCTAAAAGAGAGAAGGAACTAATTGAGAGGACCGGAGGTGCTAATGTGCCGCAGATATTTCTGAATGAGAAGTTGTTAGGTGGATTGGTGGCGTTGAACTCGCTAAGGAATAGCGGGATGTTGGAGAAGAAATTTGCAGAAATGTTGGCCGGAAAATGCCCGGAGGATGCACCGGCACCACCGGTTTACGGTTTCGACGACGATTACGAGGAGCAAAACGACGAAATGGTAGAAATTGTGAGAGTATTGAGGCAAAAGCTTCCAATACAGGACAGAATCATGAGGATGAAGATAGTAAAAAATTGCTTCTCCGGCGGTGAGCTTGTGGAGGTTTTGATCCACCACTTGGACTGCGGCAGAAAAAAGGTATGCTTCTCGCTTCTTTCACATTATTACTAAATTAGATTATAGAGTATTAATTCAATATTACAATAATCAAATTTAGATATTTGAAAATTTTGTCCAAAATTATAATATAATATATATAATAAAAAGACAGTTTAAAATATAAGTGTTCGTTATTCAAAATGAAATTATAGGCACCTAATGTTCACAATAAATTGCATTATTCTCTACTATTCTTAATCGGAGACGCAAGCACGCAAATGAGCGCTAATTTTTTACTATAGAGTTGACGTTTGATCAGACTCTACAGTGCTTTAGGATTTTGAGGTATTTTGGAAACGTGTGCAGGTATTAATGGAAATTTATATCCACTTTATTATATACTAATGTATAATTATAGTATATAATGAGTAGTATATTTTAAAAGTATTGTTCACTTAGCCCAAAAAGAATAATAAGATGGTACGGTGTGCAAGGGTCAACTCAGCTAATTTCTATGTTTGAGTAAAAATAATTTGTTTTTTCGATATAAAAAATTTAAATGTTTGGTAACACGTAGGGCACAAATAATAATTTTATAATACTCTCTCCGTCCCATTTTATGTGGCACAATTTTTTTTTTGGTCAGTCCAAAAAAAATGTCACATTTCCTCATATGGTAAATATTTAAAGGTACAATTCCTCTTTTATTCTTGTTGGTCCCACTTAATCTTAAAAGAGTACTCCAATACATTTATTAGGAGAGAGAAAATGAGTATTTTTTTGAAGGGCAATTTGGTAAACATTTCAAAGTCTTTATTTATTTCTTAAACTCCGTGCCTGGTCAAATGTTGCCACATAAAATGCGACGGAGGGAGTAAGAAATAACAAATTATTTTAGGCAAAGAAAAATAGTTTGACCTTTTAAATGCATGTAGTTGCGCAGTGGTGCCGAACAATGTTCGACATAGAAGTTTTTGCGACAAGATATTCCTTATTTACAAAATGAAAGATCCGTAGCATACATATTGTCCAATAAATTTGAGACAGATGAATAATTTACTGCATAAATGGAAGTATACTCCTAATAGCTTATTGATTATATGAATTTAGATAGGGGAATACACGCGTCGAAGATTAGAGCATAATATGTAGTCGCACAGAATGATTTTCCTTATTAGTGATATTGGTGTTTTTTTCTCTCACTTTATTATTATTACTTGTTATTTTTTTGCTTTGATTATCATATTATTTGTTGGTGCTACTTGAAATTCTATCTTCCTTCTTATTTTGTTATGCTTTATTTTAAGCCAAATGTCTATCGAAAATGACCTCTCTATCCTCATAAGGTAAAAGTAAGGCTGCGCACGCGCAACCATCCTTTAACTCCGCTTAAGGAGTTTTGGATATATTTTGCCCCAACTTGTTCAAATTCATGTTAGGAAATCCTACTTTAAAACAATCTTTATTAAAAACGATTTCATTTTCGAGGCCTAAACTAAAGATCTCTTTTACCCCATAACTGTTCGTAATTTTTTAAATCAAGTCATACTATGTACTAGTAGCATGAAATGGGTTTAAAGTAGATAGGCCATAGTACAGGCTTTAGTCACCGTCAAATGAATAAAGTCAAGCAGTTTCTACCCGAACAACACGTCTAGCTTGGGCTCACTTAGAACTCGGAAAAGCTCCGCTATCCAATGGTCCCGTCAATCTCGTGCACTGATAATGAGTATATTACCCACAGTCCCACACGCTTTTGAAATTAGTGCAATCAATTGCCTTGGAAATTATTAATGAAGTCATTATATTTCTTGGGTCAATTTGACAAGTTATTTGGAAATTGTACACTTTAAGCGTTAGCCTTAGCCTCGTCATTATCATAGATGCGTGAATTGGTCTTTTCTCCCACGTGCTGAAAGTTAGTCACTGTTTCATTTCTTCATTAAAAAAAAAAAATGCCCCCTTGGATGATTTGATCTTTTAATAGGAATATTGGATCTTGTATTCATTTTTCTCCTTATAATTGGAAAGGAGAGGAAAAGACGAGAGGGGTTGAAAGAAAGAAAATCAACGTGAAACAAATAGAAAAGTTTTTTTCTCTTAGATACTTTCTTTTGCTACTATAATGCTCTATTATTCAAATTCAATCCATTCACTGGGGTCCGAGGGATAACGTTTTTCGTCCTTCCCTTTTCTTTCCCTTTTCCCAAATTCCCATGAAAAAGTGACAAGCTTTTATGTACCAAAAAAGAAAAAAAGTGACAAATTTCCTTTTTTTTTCTTCTCTTGTTTCCAAACACATGAATAGTTTTCATAAAACAAAAGAGTTTGGAAACATGTGTTACTTTCAAGAATGGGCATTTTTATTTTTTCGAGGATCAATTAGTGTGTCCTAACGGCTATAACAATGAGGATGGAATTGATCATATGAAACTAGAGTTCAAATTCTAAGAGATAAAAAAAATGCTAGGTTTTTCTTCCTATCATTTTTAGCGAGGAGGTATATTATTTTTACCGAGGAGGTATGATGTACATTCTTTTGATTACCCAAGAGTATAGCCTAAAGCCTAAAGCCTAAAGGTCAATGAACATGGAAGGAAATATAGATGGCTAGCAGTTAAATGGTTTAGTGGAGGTGCACGCAATCGTTATTGTAAAAATGAACTAGACATTTTTCTTTGTTCTCATTTATTTTTTGCTTCAACTTCAATCTTTCTTCCATGATCTCCAGTAACCGAACTTTCTGGTAGCTTGATATTATTTCAGTTGAGGCGCGCACAAGTTAGTCCCGATACTATCATTTATTAAAAAGGAATGAATTTTTTCTCGTGACATTTATTGAACCATTTCTGGTTCAAGTTCAATTGCCCCTATATGATCTTCAGTAGAGTATCTTGTGGATAAATTGGATTGGCCTGAATTTCTGATTGTTTGTGGAACTAATTCAGGAGTTTTAGCATCTGTGCAGCATGGCCTTGAATCCAGTCTGCATGAGTTACTCATTACCTGTAATTTGTTGAAAAAAGAAAAGAAAAGGGTAGCACAATCTTTTTTGTATTTCAAACTTTTTTAAAAAAACTAAACATAAAAGTTATTTCAGATTCAATCATAGCATAGTGCTTAAATAAGTATACAAATGTGGAAACTAGGAAGCATAATGCAAAATGAACTCTAAAAGCTTATAACGTTAGATATTGAGAAGTGTGCATGCAACACTACCATTGTTTGGCGATGACTTCATCAATAAGCAGAAAGCCATTGATTTTTAAGGATCATTAACATATTTATCTATGATACTGCATGGACTTATATTTCAAAGTAATAACTATTTGATATCTAACACAGGCTGTGGAAATTGGGAAGAACCTGGCGAGAAGGCATTTTATTCACCAAGTCTTTGGGTAAGAACCTGAAAAGCATTTTATGACTGCTGCGCTGTCCATCAGTGTAGATTTGATTCTATTGACAACATGTTTTTACTCTACTGTTTATGCCAGAGAAAATGAATTTGAAGATGGAAAACACTTCTATAGATTCCTTGAACATGAGCCTTTCGTTCCCAAATGCTATAATTTTCGAGGATCCACAAATGACAATGAACCCAAGGATGTTGCTGTTTTAGGCCAAAGGCTTGGCAAAATAATGTCTGCATTACTAGAGTCTTATGCTTCTGATGATCGGCATCATCTTGATTATATAGGCATCAGCAATAGCGAAGAATTTCGGAGGTATCTACATTTTTCCCTATTTTTGGGTCGGAAACTGTTAAGTGACTTGTATTAATTGACTTGTGCTTACAGTGGTGATCTCCATCTTAGATTTCCTTGATAAAAATTTCTGTAGTAACTTCAGCTGCAGCTCATATTTCTATTTTGGTTTTACTCTTTTCGGTCAGCAAACATGTAGCAGATGATGTCTTTTCATTTGCTAGTCTTTTCTTTCTTTGCTTCATAATCCTAGAAAAAACTTTCAGGTAGCTTGCCAAATATTTCTTTTATCCTTCATACAATCCTTTGGTTGAATAGGACATCTGTTACCCTTTTGACAACAGGATTTTTGACCTTTTGTTTAATCCTTTGCTTTGCCCCTCTCTGTATAGTTATTGTTATACAGTTCCCACAGAAAGGTTTTAGAGGCTATTTTAAAGGAGGAAGTGGTTTCTGTTATAAGTAAATAGTGTAAATGACATTAGCTGCAGCATATAACTAAAGATATCTGATACAGTAGCAATATAATTCAAGCAAATAGGATTCAATGGATGTTAAAGGATCATACCAGAAAGAGGTTGATGAACAATTTCTAATCCTCCCCACACTCAACTAGAGATATACCTAGTGCCGTAGCTTCAAATGTCTCCTCCCACACCATGGGCAATTAGATGGAATCTCAACCTCCCAGAATCTTTTATCCTGGTAGTATAGTGTGGACAAAATTTCATGCACAGTATGTATGTATCTTTTGATATCATAGACTGAAAAATGTCTCAAATTGCAGCATACCATATCACCAATTGTGACGCAATCCTTCCATAAGCTAATAGCTTCCCAATTTAAACCTTATGATCATTGTGCTTCATCTCTAGTTCACCATATAAAGACATTTAAGTATTCTCTCAACCTGGTGCACCACCTTTTAAAGGACTGGAAAGCTTGCCCTAGGAGTTTGTACGAAAAGCATTTAAGTCTTCCCATGTCTGTTAGCTGTACATTAATCGTACATGTCAGCACACGTGAGCTGCTTATTTTCCTGCCTGGTTTCTACTATAGAAACTTCCTGCATTAGGAACGGTTAGCTCAATAGAGAACTTGGCAGTCTAAAGAGGTTTGTTTAATCTACTAAAACAAATAAAGATGAAATCTATAAGAAGCCTATGGCCCTATGCTGGAAAATAGGAATTTTGGACTTAAAAGTATACAAAGGCCCTTCTTATTACTTAATTCCAGTGCATATTCACAACCATCCGAAAGATAGTTCATTACTGAACTTGTATTAGAAGAACGTTACCAGCAACACCCCTATCTTTAAAATAGCATACTGGTTCAAAGTAAGAGGAGATGAAATCATCTGCTAGAATATCTTAGTCTTTACTTCTCAAACGTTGTTATAAGTGAGTTTGTACCTCCGATATAACCTAATTAGTCAGGTTTGCATCATGCTGAAATCAAACTCTTAATTCATTCATAATCAACTTCCTATGGGTAGTAGCAGAATATCTTTTGACAGACAGACATGCACCTAATACATCTCTATGCATTTGACCGGAAAGAAAAAGCTAATCCATCTCTTTTCTTTAGTAGGTTTCACAGTCCATTTCCTTAATTAAACACTAACCAAGACCTTTATCTAAGACAGTGGGTTTGTATGATATCTAATCTTTCTGTTGTCTCACAAATGCAGATATACAAATCTGATTCAGGATCTCCACAGGGTGAACCTCCTAAATCTTTCAGCAGACGAGAAGCTAGTCTTCTTTCTGAATTTGTATAATGCTATGGCCATTCATGCCGTGATCAGGATTGGTCATCCTGGGGGCATGATCGATAGGAGAGCGTTTTTCTCCGAGTTCCAGTACATAGTTGGTGGTTATTCCTATTCCCTATCAGGGCTTAAAGATGGCATACTTAGAAGCAACCGAAGAGCTCCTTTTACTCTGATGAGACCCTTCCCTAGCGGAGACAGGCGTCTGGAGGTAAATACCCCTCCCTTGTATCTTATTTTTATATAACTACTGTTGCAACTGTTTAATTGAATATTTTTTATACTAAACATGTATGCTGTTTCAGTCACTACTCACTCGAGGTTTTGATAGACACCATGGAGTCAATTTGAGCATTTTGCTCAATACTTCTTTATATTCGTTTTTCCCCATTCATTTTACTTATAACAATTTCTATTAGACAATTTACTCACAATGCTTTAAATTTAGCAGCTCAAGTTACAGCCTTATGTCAGTTTAAGTAGGCATTTGAATGACACTTAAGTTAAAATAAAAAAAAAGAGTTGTTGACGATGAAGTTAAAAGAAAGCCATCAGAGTTCGTTATGTTGGGACATGAACTTCACTAGGAAAAAAAAATATATGTGAAAGTTGAAGATTTGTGAGTGAAAACCAGTACTGAAGTATTTCACTTAAAACTAAAATACTGATGTTTAGGAGCTTCATACTGTTTCACTCTCCCTCGGGATCCCACTGTAAAATCTTAAATGTCATACTTCCCATGTGCAGATGGCATTTCAGAAAGTTAATCCGTTAATCCATTTTGGACTGTGCAATGCAACAAGATCAAGTCCAGCAGTAAGATTTTTCACACCTCAAAATGTCGAGTCTGAACTAAGATATGCTGCAAGAGAGTATTTCCAGAGGGATGATGCAATGCAAGTTGATTTGGCCAAGAGAACTGTCTACCTTAATCGAATGATCAAGTGGTAAATTTCTTTTAAATATATATTTTTTCATCCCTAAGATTTAAGAAAAACGATATGCTCCTTTAACCATAAACGCTTGTGCTTGGTGGCATAAACTCCTTCATTCTTTACTAGAGGGTCTCCGATTCGAGCCCTGAGAATGAAATCACCTTATAAATTTGGTTTTATGCTTGACGAAACAACTTCTCTACGCCACAAAGGTAGGGGCTAGGGTCTGCATACATCCTACTCTCCCCAAACCCCACTTATGGGATCCTATCGGATGTGTTGTTGTTGCTTGGCAAACTAGTTCAAGAGTCGGTATACTCAGCCTCGCTACCATTCCTAATGTATCCAACATATTCACTTTGCAGGTACAATACTGATTTTGGACAGGAAAAGGAAATACTTAAGTGGATTACAGGTTACTTAGATGCAACTAAAGCAGGTCTTTTGACACATCTTATGGGTGATGGTGGACCTATTAATGTTGTTTATTCTAGTTTTGATTGGTCTCCAAATGCTTGACCAAAATTGTTTGCAGCTACTATATAGGGGAGCATACTTCACTTCATTTTATTTTTCTTATACCCCTCTCATTGTTTTAGTATCAATCTCTCTCAACATCTCACAAAGATAGGGCATTGTTGATTGATTGTCCACATTGTAGGCTAGTTAAAAAATTGTGTATAGCAAGAGCTTGTTAATGAATTGCAGGTTTGGAATGTGTTCTTTTTTCTATAGACGGTGCATTACTCGTAACGATCAGAGATTTGAGATAGACCCTAGAGTCCAAGTGCTTCAAGTTGAGCATGACCAAAATAGAGTGCATGACTTCACTACTAAAAATATGTCAAAAATTAATCTCAAAAGAGGCCGGAATAAATAGACCATCGAAGGTGGATCTTTTTAGCGCCAAAGATCGATAAAATGCAAATTGACTTTTGGATGGAAGGAAAGTTCGTATCTGTTGTCATATGTGATAAGAGTGTTCACTTAAACTTTAAAGTAAGTTTTATAGAATGGTTAGATCAATTTTGTTGTAGGGGGCTAAATGTTGGCCAGTCAAGAACTATCGCCTTTAAAAGATGATTGTAGTAGAAATGAGGTAACTTAGACTGGATGCGTGGACGTATTAGGAGAGACAAGATTATGAATGAGGATATAAGGGGTAGGGTAAGGGTGACTTTGTTGTGGATAAAATACAGAAGACAAGACTAAAATGGTTTGAGTATATGAAAAAGATCGAGGAGCACAAATACCCTAGTGAGAGGGTGTGAGAGATTGACAATGATATGTCTAAGTAAAAGTAGAGGTGGATCGACAAAGAATTTCTATGTTTGAACACCTTTGCTTCCTTGCCGATATTACTCGAATCTGAAACTTCTAATTAAGGACAAAGAATTATTTACCACTCTATTATGATCTTGTTTGATATACAACCTTATTAATTAAAGGTGGATAAACCGTCATCCATTAAACTGGGCTGATTTTTTTGTACTTCCTACCTCTGAAATTATTTATCGTAATTTTAAAAATAATTATATTTAATTTATAAAATAGTTAAATATCTCTTATTTCTTTACTTATTTTTTCTAAAAAAATATGTAAATAAAAAATATGACAAATATTTTAAAACAATGGAAAAGGTAGATCTTAAACTGTCGTCTACCAATAACTAATGTCAAAAGTTTATCTTTTCTATTTTTAGAAAACAAACATTTGGCTTTTGGAAAACAAAAGAAATGTAGTCAAACTTCTTTTCATTTTTTTTTTTGAAAAAAGGAAAAACTCCAGTAAAATATTCAAGTCGAAATGGAGAATAAAATGATTTTTTTTTTTAAAAAAATAAAATTAAATAATGCTCCAAAAGCCATAAATGCGTCTCTGCTCTAAACCACTAGTTTTGACTAAGAATTTTTGCATTTATTTGAGTAATAAAAACTTACTTTGACTTCCACCAAACTACTCCCTCAATTCATTTGTTTCATATTTTGGAGAGAAATATTGAGAACACTTTTAAATTTTATGTAAATTATAAGTTTTATTTTTAAATTATTGATAGTTTTAATTTTTTGTTTCACTTGACTAACGAAACTTAAATACACCCTCAATCTTGTAACATGAGTGAAATACACCTCTAAATTCTCATCAAATTTAGAGATGTTTTCAACATTTCTCTAGGGTTTTTATTAAGAATCAAATGCTCCTACAAGATTTTGAGACTACTTGCTATATTATGTGACAAATCAAGGGTGTATCAAAAGGTGTATCTAAATTTAGTTAATCAAGTAGAAGGATGTTTTTAAAACTATATGAAACTAATAATTTTCGTCAAGTTTAAGGATGTTTTCAATACTTCTCCCTTCATTTTTACTTGTTTACTGGATTAAAATTCAGATATCCATTTTTATTTATTTAATTTAAAAAATTAAGAAATAATTTATTATTTAATTTCTAATTTAGATGTTAAATCTGACGCATTATCCCTTTGAAAAGGTACAAGAAGATTTTTAGCCACCAACACAAATCTAGTTTCTTATTTAGTACTCCCTCCTTCTCATTTTATGTGGCACCATTTTCTTTTTGGTCCGTCCCAAAAAGAATGTCACATTTCCTTATATGGTAAGTATTTAAAGGTACAATTTCTCTTTTATCCTTGTTGGTCCCACTTAATCTTAAAATAATACTCCAATACATTTATAAGGAGATAGAAAAGTGAATCTACTTTTTAAAAGGCAATTTGGTAAACATTTCAAAGTCTTCATTATTTCTTAAACTCCGTGCCCGGTCAAATATTGCCACATAAAATGGAACGGAGGGAGTATTTATTTAAGGTGAATCTATGGTTTATTATTAATTAGGTTCAATCCAACATTTTCCTTGTCTAGAAAAAAATTATTTAAAGGAAATTTGTTGTAAGAAGATTCATTTTGTAAATAATTAGTTAAAAGGTTTGCTTTAGTCTATATTTGTTGGAAATTGAATGTATTTTCAAATGCTTCATTTTGAAACCTTTGTTTGATGAATGATATTGGAAAATGAATGTATTTTCAAATGTTTGATTTTGAAACTTTTGTTTGATGAATGATATACTATATATTTTCAAAAATACTTATTTTTTCCCTAAAAAGTTTGGCTAACACCTTAATTCGTTAAAATAAATATTTTCAACATTTTGACTTCCAGAAACTTGACCAAACAAACTACCTAATATAATATCGTACTCCCTTCATTCCATATTAAGTTAATTTTTGAGGCATTTTTCATTTTTCAAATTAACTTAATTGTTGAGTTTTCAAGACTACTTTTAGAGTGTTCTTCCAATTTTATCCTTCATTAGTTAGTATTGGAATTAGTGATTAATTAATATTTAGTTATTTTAATCATAAATTTGACAATAATTAATAAGGATAAAAATGGAAAACTAGATTCAATTTATGTCTTAATCTACTTTTCTTAAAGGGTGTGAAACACCTCAAAAATTAACTTAATATGGAATGGAGGGAGTAATAAATATCGAGATTTTCAATAGGAAATACTTGGTGTAAATCAAGGAGATTCTTAACTATGTAGACTTTCATAAACCAAACATTTAATACTTAAAACCTGGAAAAATCTACTACCGTCCCTAATTACTTTTCTACTTTTGAATTGACACACGTATTAAAAAATCAATTAATGACATAGTAAGTTTATTATTTTACCTCTATTAATTATGAAGTGAATGAAAAGTTCTGTATTTTTCAAAGTAATTAGTCATTTAATTGATAGTATAATAGGTAAAAAAAAACTGTTCTTTCTTAATTTGTCAAAATAGACAAATAATTAAAAATAACTATAAAAGAAAAATGGACAAGTAATTAGAGATAAAGGGAGTATTTAATTTAGTACTATCATTTATTTATTTTCTTATATCAGAGTTGTTGATTTGTTCAACCACCAGTTTGAACTGTTGGTAGAAAAATGGGAAAAAATTATTAGACTTTTTGACAAAATTGTAGGACCCAACAGACAAGTTTTTCTTCCTTCTTCTCATTATTCTGTTTCCCATTAGAAATTTTTGACTTAAAATAGGAATAAATAAATAAATATTTGGTCATTTGACCCCTCAAAAAGAGGGGATAGAAGACAATATGTGTTTCAAATAGATTTTCTCTTCAAGAAGCATTAACCAATAGGAGAAAAATGAAGCCGACAAGCAACATCAACAACGACATATTCAGTGTAGTCTCATGCTTGAAGTCTGAAGAGAATAGAACATACGCAAACCTTACATCTATCTTTATAATTTGTAGGGCAGAAAGACAACTTGAAGTCTGAAGAGGATAGAACATACGCAAACCTTACATCTATCTTTATAGTTTGTAGGGCAGAAAGACAATTTTTGATAGACCAATGAATATTCCCCCCTCCCCCCCTCTTCCTAGCTTTGGTAGAAATCTCAGATCGGTTCCAGCTGGCAGTTGAACATGAGAGTTTTCTTATTAATCATAAATTAATTAGTTTTGCGATTGTTGTCAAACTTAGGATATCTATTTTTCTTTATTCCACTAGAAAGCAATAATGTGAGCAAATTCACACACAAGAACGTCACTTCATATTAATACCTTATGAAGTTATATAAATGGTTAGAATTACCCTTGAACTATATGAAATGAC
Source organism: Solanum acaule (assembly GCA_036250505.1). Taxonomy (NCBI): domain Eukaryota; kingdom Viridiplantae; phylum Streptophyta; class Magnoliopsida; order Solanales; family Solanaceae; genus Solanum; species Solanum acaule. Next base: position 15,519 of record JAJOOR010026989.1, read on the forward strand.
ACGATTTTGCCCTCCGTTAAATGTTGGGAGCAAACGTGTCCCCATTACTAGATTAGCTTGAATATGCCCTTATCCACTAGTGGGGGCGTTACTAACAAAGCATTTTCCAAATGATTTAATCAAACACAATATGCTATTCTCGCAAAACACTTGTGATAAAGAATTATTTTTTAAAAAAGCTCATTTTGAAAGCTTGATCAAACAGACTCTTTGGCAAATTTGGACCAATTTAGTAATGGCGGAAAACACGGTTAACCCCAACTTTTAACGGAAGGCAAAGCCCGTCATTTCGCATAGTTTAGTGGCAATTTTTTATCCTTTTAACCTACAAAATTGGTGTAGCTTCAAGATCCTACAACTACATTACTTAAACAAGTCTTTGGTTGTAGAAATAACAACAACAAACCCAATGTAATCCGACAAGTTGTGTTTGAAGAAGGTGGAGTGGACGCATACCTTACCCCTACCTTTGAAAAGGTAGAACGACAGTTTCTGAAAGATCCTTGACTGAACAAACAATGAAACATTGCCTACATACAAAAATTAAAGAGAAGAAACCACCATAGGATTGAAAAGTGCAAGGAGGAATAAACTGATGTTCATCTATTATTAGGTAAGATAAAGTCACATCCAAAATTCACAATGTTATTTGTACATGTTTGAGAAGAAACATAGTATATATTCTTCAATTCCAGGAAGATACAAATAGGGATAAGATACAACCATTTACACCAGAATACACTGCTATATGTGCAGGACATCCGCTGAGAATATAAGTTATCGACAACAAGTTTTCCTCTAAAACACATGAACATCAGGTGGTGTGTTTATGTTGTCGAGCCAAGTAACTAACTGCTGCGAAGAAGGCCTTATTTTAGGTGATTCATGCAAACAAAGGCAAGCAATTTCAAGGACCAATAACATTTCTTTCGCGTGCTGCTTGTCATATATCAGAGGATCAAAGACTTCAGTTTCCCTCTTCTGTTTCTTCATTTGGATCACCCAAGAGATTAAATCTCTGCTTGCTCTAGGCTTGCACGGATCCATCGGTCTTTTGCATGTTAGAAGCTCCAAAAGAACCACACCAAAGCTATACAC
>JAJOOR010026990.1:0-13883 GCA_036250505.1 Solanum acaule
TCAATTGTTTTGCTCTCTCTTATTGCCTTGTTAATTTTGTTAGGTAATATCTCTCCCCCCCCCCCCCCCCACACACACACACACAACAGGAATTTCACCAGAAGGGTTCATTGTCTATATATATAAATACACATATGAAATTTTATATTTGTATACATAGAATGTGATTTTCTTATATGAAGGGAATTTAGATGAACCCCTTCGTACCCCTAGTTGAAGTCTTTAGCATGTAATTCTGATTAATGTCATGTATAATAGACAAATACATAGTTTCTATTTGAATTTGATTAACGATTGAAGATAATATATTGAATGTTTAATTTCGATAAATATATCTTAATTTTTCTTTTGGTTTTCGTAGGTTCACCATCATGTATGGCATTGGGACGACAAGTACAATGTAACACATCAAAAGATTGTAATCCTATAGGTTGTGGAGGTGGAAGTATGCAATGTTTTGATGGAGTTTGTGTGTGTCCCCCTGAAATAAAGAAAAGTGCTTGCAGCAAAGACAGTGATTGTATAAGCATATGTCCTCCTAAATCTATAGCAAATTGTATTAGAGGAATTTGCATTTGTGGTACACATTAGAGCAAACACCAAGTCCTAAGACATATGTTTTGAGTTATAAGAGAACATTTTTTTATATCGTTGGTTACCAGCTCACATGAATCTTTTAATTTTTACTCAGACTCTATATTATATATGTTATTTGCTAATTATAATATTTTTCTATTATATTCATAGTGGGAAACTCCGAAATACATAACTGAGTTATTAAATTGACCATCAAAAGACAAAGATAAAAAAATTGATGCTAGACAAATAAAAAAAATCATTCAAAAGCAAAGTACTCTAACCTTGTAATCTAGCTAATGTATATCAGAGAAGGAATGTCAAGCCTACCATAATGTAAATCTTGATTTCTGTGCTAAGATTTGAATCTAACATAGGAGTTTGTGTTGGCATCAGTGTTTTCAAAAGTGTTTTCAAGGTCAGTCTCGAGGAGATAAAAAATGTTCCACGGAAAAATTAAAGGTGTAGATTTATTAAGAGTGTGTCATAGAATTTGAGGGATATATAAGCCAAGACGTAAAATTATAAATTCCGACTGTAAAAGTGTGCGTCCGAACATTAATTTGATTTTTTTTGTTTTAAAAATATTTTGCTATAATTCAAAGTTTTTTTTTACTGTTAAGTATTTAACTTTATGTTATCATGTTTTACTGATTTTTCGGAAAATATATATAGAAAAAAAGAAAGAAAGAAATGAACTCTCACATAAATAACACTACCATAAATAGTTTTGTAAATAATCATGCCTGAAATTGATATGAAAAAGACTTCCCAACACTATACTCCCGAGGTAACGTTTTTCATTTGTTGTCATTGCTCATACACTTCTTATTCTTTTTCTTTTTTGAAACATATAAACAATAATTAGTGCAAATATTAGTTAATGGTGGAGAAAAGTTCATGAATTTTGTAAAAAATCTAATTTGGATTCTAGAAAATTTGTAGAATATTTGAAAGTAAATACAACTTAGGTATGAGGGTGAAAGAATACCCTCATTGAAGCCTTACATACCTTAGTCACGGAACTTGGAGAGGACTCTTGGAACCCTAGCTTGGTGTTTCTTGAGAATTTTTTAGCGTTGAAGTTTAGGAGCGAATGAGAGGGTTTGGAATGATGAAAAACTGATTATCTAAACCTCCTACATGCTTAAAGTCATTTAGATAACTTTTCAAAGATTTTAGGACGAAAGTACCCTCATTAAAATTCAAAATCGAAAAAAATTATCATTTTGTTGTCATCTAAGTGACGGGCCATCCTTAAGGCTGTCAAAACTGGCCAAAAAATGAATGTCACAAGTCTCATTACACATTAATAGCTTGTAGTGTCTCTAGTAAATCAATCATAATCTTTTGCTTCGAACTCAGATTAACAAACGATTGACGGCAATGGAAAGAAGGCTCATAGAAATTTAATTTGGTGGGTCATAGGTCACCTAACTATTAATATTCTGAGAGATATAGTTGTTTGAAGTTGACCCTTGTATGATCTCATGCAAAAACCTTAGCTGATAGAAATTAGACTTTGAACTCGACTTACTGCTAAAGGTCCCTTGTGACCCTAAGCAACATATGATGTACTTCCCACACTTCGGAATGAACCTTAACATACATATACAACTAAAAAAACCACCGGATTCGAACCTATACATATACGGAAAATGATTAAGATCTTTGCTTAAAAGTTGCGGGACATTACAATACCGATTACTTTGGGATGGAGTAAATATTTGTAGTTTCTACACTATGATTTTCAATTATCATTTTTAAATAACATATGTTGATCCATGAAGGTGGAAAACAAGCTATATGGTGTGAAGTGAGTCAAGTTGTTAAGGAAGTTCTAGAAGCTTCTATAAGTAGTTAGGAAGTTTGTTACAATCCGATTTCTATAAATAGAGATGCTCATATAAATGTAAAGAAACAAGTTAATGTTGAGCTAATAATACAGTTTTCTTTCTTCTCTTCTTCATACGTTCATACATTTCAGTGTGATCTAAACCTCAATTAATGGAGTTTTCATGGTATCAGAGCACTTGATCGTAGGGTAGCTTCGCAGTGTTCTCAACCACTAGATACTCAGAGTTCATCTGTGTTTCAGAAGTAACTCCAAAGGTAGTATCAAAAGTTGATTAATATGCTTCAACTCTCTGCAAATAGTGATTGAAACATCTACTTAAAGTGGAAGCAATGCTGCTCCTCCAATGGCTACATTTCCAGTACTCGATCACAATCATCCTCTTTTCCTGCAACACACAGACACTCCAGGTAGCTCTTTAATCTCCCTCCAGTTGACTGGATTTGAGAATTATGCATTATGGAGTAGGTCATTCAGGATTGGGCTTGTAGGCCGTAGCAAATTAGGATTTGTTGATGATCGATTTCCTAAGTCTATGTTTGAGCCTGTATTGGATGATCAATGGGAAAAATGTAATGCTGTAGTTTTATCTTGGATTATGAATGTTGTAAGACCTGGGCTTTTGAGCTCAATTGTGTATGCTTCGGATGTAAGGAAGGTATGGCTAGATCTAAGAGAGAGGTTTGATACTGTTAATGGATCCAGAGTGTTTCATCTTCACAAAGAAATTCACTCACTTGTCCAAGGAACTATGTCTATTGCTGATTACTTTTCCAAACTGAGAGATCTCTGGGATGAATATGATTCTATCATGCCTTGTCCTTTAAGTCCTTGTCCTGAATCAAGGAAATTTGGTGAACATTGTGAATACCAGAGGTTATTACAGTTTCTCATGGGTCTCAATGACTCTTATTCCTCTCCTAGGAGTCATTCTTATGATGAGTCTTGTTCCCACATTGAACAAAGCATATACTCTTCTCATGGACTAAGAGTCTCAGAGAAATCTAGTGCATTCTGTTCCTCCGAGTGTAAGACTCAGTTCAATTGAAGGCTCAACAATGTATAGTCACAAAGGTCCAGCCTTCCACACAGGGTCCAGTAACAGCTCTTCTATGTCTGGTAGAAATTATAGTGCTGGTGTAAGTACTTCTGGGACTTATAAAACCAGACAAAACACTCTGCAATTTACTCATTGTGGCTACAAAGCGCACTCTAAAGAGCAATGCTACAAAATTGTGGGATATCCTGCTAACTTTAAGTCAAAAAGGAAAGGCTCATCTTCAGGTGCCTCTGCACATCAGGTTGAAAGCTCCTCAGATATTAGGCATACATTTAATGCAACTTCTGGTTCCCAAGTTGGTGCTTTTTTTACTCAGGATCAGTATCAACAAATCCTTCAACTACTGTCTAAGAATGGCTCTATCAATGATGTGAATTCAACTGCCAAAGTGGCCTTTGTAGATGCATGTAATTCTTCTGTAAACCTATGTTCTCATGCTCCAGATGAATGGATAGTAGATACTAGTGCTACTCACCACATTACTTCTACTCTTGACACACTAGTCACTAGTAGTGCAACTCCTATGTAACATCCGGCAATTTGAAATAACTATGAAGAGGCTTAGAATTGGAAATAGTCATTTTTGGAAGGAATTCAAAATCTGGAAATTTGTTTAAGTATGGGAAAAAGTGGGTTTTTGGTCAACTTTGAACAGTCATAACTCCTAGCTCAGGATGAGTTAGGTGTAGTTCCAGTTATTTTTGCGAATCTCGTGGAATGATCTTTCCAATGCCGCTGAGTTTGCTCGATTCCGAGTTCGTATGAGTGAGTTATGCCCTTTCGAAGTTGGGCTATTGGCACAGGGAAGTCAGCCCGAAATTTGTAAGGGTATTTTGGTCTTTTCCCTAACCAATTCTTTTGGTTATATTAAGGGTATAGACTGATTTTTAGATTAATTTTCCTTTTTTAAAAAAGAGTGAGAGTGAGGGTTTGTGAGTGAAGAGGAGAAGAAGAGGAGAACAAAAAGGACAAGCAAGGATTTCGTCGGGGGTGATCCCTATTCAAGTATGTGAGATCATAGTGTTGGGTTGGTTCATTCCCCCACACGCCAAACTCGTTTTAATTTCGAGAAAAAAATTGGTTGTGTTTGTTAAAGTTGTGGTTGTGTTGTTGAAGTTTCTTGTTGGTTTGGTGTATGTTTTCGGTTGTGATTTCGAGTTGAATCTATTGTATAGTAAGGGGATTTATGATTCTAAGTGTTTGGGGATGGAAACTTTGAAGTTAAGAGGGTTTAGAATTGGAAAATCAATGGGGAAAAGTCGGATTTTCGAGGAAAAGGGCTGGGGCGTCGCGCCAGCCAGCGCCCCCTAAAAGGGACTCTGAAGTCCAACCCTTGGGGCAACGTGCCTAGCAGAGCGCCCCAGCAGCCCGTCTGAAGTCTGAAGGCCGGCGCTTCTTAGAACGCCAAGGACGACAACCTTTCCCATGCATTCCCCACTTTTTCATGCATGTTCCTTGGTAATATACATATGTTTTATAGTTGTTTTCAACACTCCAATGTACATCTAAACATCAAGAACTCATCCATAAACATGAGGTCATTACCCTTGAATTCATAATCCAATTCGAGGAAAGTTCGAATCAAAGTCAAGTGACGTTAGAGTCAAGTCTAGAAGTCAAGAAACAAGTCTTTAAGGTTTTCCAAGAGTCTTCATTGAACGTTTTAACTTCATTTTAAGGCTCGAGTTTCTAGTTAAGTAAAGAGTATAGAGTTTCAAGTTAAGCCAATAGTATAAAGTTGAGTTCATTTCTCAAAAGTTATTAGGGAACTAAGTATTCCCAAAGAAGTTTTAAAGAAATTTTTTCACATTTAAACAAGATTGGAAACTGAGATTTCCAAAGAGTCTTCGGGCTAGTTTTCATAAAGAAAGAGAGGAAATTGAGATTTCCAAGATAGCCTTTGAGCTAAGTTTTTGAGTAATTATCTCAAATCAGCAGGAAGAAATATGTTTTAAATATACAAGAGCCAGTACCTTTTTGGGAGTAGTATTGAGCACCGAAATGGGAGAGCGTTCAAAGAACCCACAACCCCCATAGAACCATGTAGCCATCATGGGTAGAAGAGGTTCATACTTTTTAGATAAGTCCTTTTCAAATTAGACTAGTGGATCCATTAGGTAGTTCAGGTCCTATACCTTTGGCCGGGTATAGGATGCTCTGGCAGCGTGAGGTTGATTGCTGTATTATCACTATAGCTCTTATGTGATAGTTGTCGGTTAGAGAAACTCCCACATCAATTATTGTATTTTTATATACATCAGTTCATTTGTATTTCTACATACATCTAAGGTTTATTGTATCTTTGTTTACACACAGAGTTATAGCATATTTTAAACAACTTTTCTTTATATTGCACTTGTTTTAAATTGCTTTATATTGAAATGAGTTAGTCAAGTTGAGCCAGGTAAGCTCTTCAGTTTCTTCCAGATTTCCTTCTAGCCTATGTTGCTTAGCTTTCCAGCTCGCATACTCGTATATTCAATGTACTGATACCAGTTGGCCTGCATCTTATTATGATGCAGACGCAGGTACCCATGATCAACATCCAGCACGCCATTGATCTAGCTGTGCACTCCAGAGTCAGTGGTGAGCCTCTTTGTTTTTTCAAAGGACTCTGTTATTTTTTGTTCTTAGTTTTGGTTTTATTAGGATGTTGCGGGGTCTGTCCCAACATCCATCTCAGTATTTTAGAGGCTTCATAGATAGTCAGACAGTCAGTTAGTATTGAGTCTCTTATCTATGTATATATATAAATATTCTATTTTGAGACTCAAGTTGCCTTTTTGGCAAGATTTTATTAGTTGAGTTGTGTTATGGCCTTTCATTGTATTGAGTTATTCTGTTGAGTTAGGTTTCCACTGAGTTAAGAAAGCCATGCCAAGGGTTCGCTTGGGGCCAACAATGGTCTCCGAGTGCCGGTCCCGCCCAGGGTGTAGGCTCGGGGCGTGACAAACTTGGTATCAGAGCACAAAGTTCAAGAGTCCTAGGAAGTCTATGAAGCCGTGTCTGTAGAGTCCTAGTTATCGATGTGAAGCGCGCCACATCTATAATTAGGAGGCTGCAACACTTAGGAAGATTTCTCACTTCTTTCACACTCATCTCGTGCGTTAGAGTTCATCTCTAAAAAGTTTCTTTCTAATTCATGCTTGCGTGTGTTTCAAATAGTCATGCCTCCACAAAGAGTTGGCAGAGGGCGTCTTCCTAGACGTTATGTTGAGGAGCAAGAGTTACCTTATGCACTGGGAGTGCAACATCAAGGGGAAGTTTCTAATACTGAGTTCAGAGAAGCAATTAGGATTCTAAGTCAAGCTGTAACTAATCAGATTGGTTAGCAAAGGGGAGCTCGACATGAAGGAGCTGACACTTCAAGGATTTGTGAGTTCTTGGAGATGAATCCTCCAAGTTTCAGGGGTTCGAGTACTACTGAGGATCCAGAGAACTCCATTGAGGAGCTGAAGAAGATTTTTGATGTGATGCATGTGGCAGATATTGAGCGGGTTGAACTAGCTGCGTATCAATTGAAGGATGTTGGTAGAACTTGGTTCGACCAGTGGAAAGGGGGCAGAGTTGAGAATGCACCACCTGTGAGTTGGGCCTGTTTTGAGGAAGCTTTCTTGGGGCGTTTCTTTTCTCGAGAATTGAAAGAGGCCAAGGTACGTAAGTTCCTCACACTTAAGCAGGAGTCTTTGATTGTTCATGAGTACAGTCTGAAGTTCACACAACTATCCCGTTATGCTCCGGAGATGGTTGTGGACATGAGGAGTAGGATGAGCTTGTTTGTTGCTGGGCTATCTCGGTTGTTGAGTAAGGAAGGTAGGGCTGCAATGCTTATCGAGGACATGGACATATCAAGGTTGATGGTCTATGTACAACAGGTTGAGGAAGAGAAACTGAGGGATAAGGAAGAGTTCAAAAATAAGAGAGCCAAGACCGGTAATGAGTCCGGGAAGCAGAAAGGTAATGTGAACCGTTCATCCTTTTAGCAAAGGCAAAAGGGACCTGCTCCATCATCTGCTAGAACACCTGCACCCAGATACAGAAGGGAACATAATGGTCAGAATTCGAAGGACTTCAAGGCCAGACCAGCACAATCTTTGGGTAGTGTGGCGCAAGGGAGTAGTAAGCCTCCTGCCTGCGCCAAGTATGGTAGGAACCACTTAGGTATTTGTCGTGAGGGCTCCATTGGTTGTTTCAAGTGTGGTCAGAATGGACATTTCATGCGAGAGTGTCCAAAGAACAGGCAGGGTAATGGGGGCAATAGAGCACAATCTTTTTCAGTTGTTCCCCCAGATAGGACGACGCTTAGAGGAGCAACTTCTAGTACCGGTGGAGGAGCAAACCACCTCTATGCAATCATCAGTCGCCATGAGCAAGAAAATTCTCCAAATGTTGTCACTGGTATGATCAAAGTCTTTGTTTTTGATGTGTATGCTTTGCTAGACCCAGGAGCAAGTTTATCTTTTATAACTCTTTATGTTGCAAATAAGTTTGATGTTCTTCCTGAAAGACTTTGTGAACCCTTTTGTGTTTCTACACCTGTTGGGGAGTCTATTCTAGCAGAAATAGTTTATCGTGATTGTTCCATTTCTATCAATCACAAGAGCACCATGACTGATTTGGTTGAATTAGACATGGTAAATTTCGATGTCATTCTAGGTATGGATTGGCTTCATGCTTGTTATGCATCAATAGATTGTAGAACTCGAGTGGTCAAGTTTCAGTTTCTAAGTGAGCCAGTCATAGAGTGGAGTAGTATTTCAACAGTGCCTAAGGGTCATTTTATTTCGTACCTTAAGGCAAGAAAGTTAGTTTCAAAGGGTTGTGTCTATCACTTAGTCTGAGTTAATGACTCTAATGTTGAGATACCTCATTTTCAATCAGTTCCTATAGTAAGAGAGTTTCCAGAGGTTTTTCCTGATGATCTACCCGGAATTCCTTTTGAGAGAGAGATAGATTTCGGCATATACCTCATTCTAGATACTCGTCCTATCTTTATTCCGCCTTATAGAATGGCACCAGCAGAGTTGAGAGAATTGAAAGAGTAGTTGAAAGATCTCTTCGATAAGGGTTTCATTCGACCAAGTGTCTCACCTTGGGGCGCTCCGGTCTTATTTGTGAGAAAGAAAGATGGTTCCCTTAGAATGTATATAGATTACCGCCAGTTGAATAAGGTTACCATCAAGAATAAGTACCCTCTTCTGAGGATTGATGATCTTTTCGATCATCTGCCACCTGTTTTTCGAAAATTGACCTCAGATCAGGCTATTATCAATTAAGAGTAAGGGAATGTGATATTCCAAAGACAGCTTTCAGAACCAGATACGGTCATTATGAGTTTTTGGTCATGTCTGTTGGTTTGACCAATGCACCAGCAACTTTCATAGACCTTATGAATAGAGTCTTCAAACCTTATTTAGATATGTTTGTTATCGTCTCTATTGATGACATACTAATCTATTCAAGAAATGAAGAAAATCATGCTAGTCATCTCAAAATAGTTCTTTAGACTTTGAAAGATAAGGAGTTGTATGCCAATTTTGTCTAAGTGTGAGTTTTGGCTTGAGTCCGTGGCATTCTTAGGCCACATTGTGTCTGGTGATGGAATTAAAGTTGATACTTGGAAAATTGAGATAGTGTAGAATTGGCCTAGACCCATATCTCTAACTGATATTAGGAGTTTCTTGGGGGTTAGCTGACTATTATAGAAGGTTTGTAGAAGGGTTCTCGTCTATTGCATCTCCTTTGACCAAGTTGACTCAGAAGACAGTGAAATTTCAATGATCTGAAGCTTGTGAGAAAAGATTTCAGGAATTGAAAAAGAGGTTGATTACTGCTCCAGTTTTGACCTTACAGGAAGGTACTCAAGGTTTTGTGGTGTATTGTGATGCATCTAGAGTCGTTTTGGGTTGTGTCTTAATGCAGAATGACAAGGTTATAGCTTATACCTCCAGATAGTTGAAGGTTCATGAGAAGAACTACCCAACCCATGACTTAGAGTTAGCTATTGTAGTATTCGCTTTGAAGATATGACGTCATTACTTGTATGGTGTGCATGTTGATGTATTTACTGATCACAAGAGTCTTCTATATGTGCTCACTCAGAAAGAGCTTAATCTCAGACAGAGGAGGTGGTTAGAATTACTCAAGGATTATGACCTGAGTATTCTTTACCACCCAGGTAAGGCTAATGTTGTTGCTGAATCTTTAAGCAGGTTGTCTATGGGTAGCACCGCCCATATTAAAGTAGGAAAGAGAGAGTTAGCAAAGGATGTGCACAGATTGGCACGCCTGGGAGTCAGACTTATAGATTCCACAGAAGGAGGAATAGCTGTGACGAATGGGGCCGAGTCATCCCTAGTGTCAAAAGTGAAAGAGAAACAAGATCAAGATCCCATTTTGCTTGAGTTGAAGGCAAATGCTCAAAAGCAAAGAGTATTAGCTTTTGAACAAGGGGGAGATGGTGTATTGAGGTATCAAGGTAGATTGTGAGTACCTATGGTAGATGGACTCCAAGAAAGGATTATGGAAGAAGCTCATAGCTCTAGATATTCCATTCATCCGAGTTCCACAAAGATGTATCGTGATTTGAGAGAAGTTTATTGGTGGAATGGCATGAAGAAGGGCATTGCAAATTTTGTTGCTAAGTGTCCAAATTGCCAGCAAGTGAAAGTTGAACATCAAAGGACCGGTGGTTTGGCTCAGAAGATAGAACTTCCGGAATGGAAGTGGGAGATGATCAATATGGATTTCATCACAGGGTTGCCAAGGTCTCGCAGACAACATGATTCTATTTGGGTGATTGTCGACAGAATGACAAAATCAGCCCATTTTCTGCCAGTAAAGACTACCCATTCAGCAGAAGATTATGCCAAGTTATATATTCAAGAGATAGTAAGACTTCATGGAGTTCCAATCTCCATTATTTCAGATAGAGGTGCACAGTTTACTGCACAGTTTTGGAAATCTTTTCAGAAAGGCTTGCGTTCAAAGGTGAACTTAAGTATTGCCTTTCATCCTCAGACTGATGGGCAAGCAGAGCGCACTATTCAGACTTTAGAATATATGTTGAAGGCTTGTGTGATTGATTTCAAAGGGAGTTGGGATGATCACCTACCTCTCATTGAGTTTGCCTACAACAACAGTTATCACTCTAGCATCCAAATGGCTCCATATGAAGCTCTTTATGGGAGAAGATGTAGATCTCCTATTGGATGGTTTGAAGTTGGTGAAACAGGATTGATAGGACCAGATTTAGTTCACCAAGCTATGGAGAAGGTGAAAGTGATTCAAGAGAGGTTGAAAACGGCACAGAGTCGTAAAAAATCCTACACTGATGTTAGGAGAAGGGCGTTAGAGTTTGAAGTAGATGATTGGGTATATTTGAAAGTTTCACCCATGAAGAGTGTTATGAGGTTTGGTAAGAAGGGGAAACTTAGTCCCCGGTATATTGGACCTTACTGCATAGCCAAGAGGATTGGCAATGTTGCTTATGAGTTGGAGCTACCACAGGAATTAGCAGCGGTTTATCCGGTATTTCATATCTCTATGTTGAAGAAGTGCATAGGCGATCATTCATTGATCTTACCGACTGAAAGTGTTAGAATCAATGATGGCTTATCTTATGAGGAGATTCATGTTCAGATTCTAGATCGTCAAGTTCGTAGATTAAGAACGAAAGATGTAGCATCGATCAAGGTCCTTTGGAGGAACCAATTTGTTGAGGAAGATACTTGGGAAGCCGAAGAGGACATGAATAAGAGATATCCACATCTCTTTGAATCCGGAGGAAATACAGATCAAGGTACTAATTTCCTTCTTAGTGCTCTTTAAATTGTAGTGAGCATGTTGTTGTTGTTGTTGGCCTTGTTTCTTGTTGGGTGTTTGAGTTTGATGTTACACCCTTAGCCTAGTAAGAGTAATCTCATTCGAGGACGAATGTTCCCAAGAGGGAGATATTGTAACATCCGGCAATTTGAAATAACTATGAAGAGGCTTAGAATTGGAAATAGTCATTTTTGGAAGGAATTAAAAATCTGGAAATTTGGTTAAGTATGGGAAAAAGTGAGTTTTTGGTCAACTTTGAACAGTCATAACTCCTAGCTCAGGATGAGTTAGGTGTAGTTCCAGTTATGTTTGCGAATCTCGTGGAATGATCTTTCCAACGCCGCCAAGTTTTCTTGATTCCGAGTTCGTATGAGTGAGTTATGCCCTTTCTAAGTTGGGCTATTGGCACAGGGAAGTCATCTCGAAATTTGTAAGGGTATTTTGGTCTTTTCCCTAACCAATTCTTTTGGTTATATTAAGGGTGTAGACTGATTATTATATCAGTTTTCCTTTTTTTAAAAAGAGTGAGAGTGAGGGTTTGTGAGTGAAGAGGAGAAGAAGAGGAGAACGAAAAGGACAAGCAAGGATTTCGTCGGGGGTGATCCCTATTCAAGTATGTGAGATCATAGTGTTGGGTTGGTTCATTCCCCCACACGCCAAACTCGTTTTAATTTCGAGAAAAAAATTGGTTGTGTTTGTTGAAGTTGTGGTTGTGTTGTTGAAGTTTCTTGTTGGTTTGGTGTATGTTTTCGGTTGTGATTTCGAGTTGAATCTATTGTATAGTAAGGGGATTTATGATTCTAAGTGTTTGGGGCTGGAAACTTTGAAGTTAAGAGGGTTTAGAGTTGGAAAATCAATGGGGAAAAATCGAATTTTCGGGGAAAAGGGCTGGGGCGTCGAGCCAGCCAGCGCCCCCCAAAAGGGACTCTGAAGTCCAGCCCTTAGGGCAGTGCGCCTAGCAGAGCGCCCCAGCAGCCCCTCTGAAGTCTGAAGGCTAGCTCCCCGCGCCTCTCAAAGCGCCAAGGACGCCAACCTTTCCCATTCATTCCCCACTTTTTCATGGATGTTCCTTGGTAATGTACCTATGTTTTATAGTTGTTTTCAACACTCCAAGGTACATCTAAACGTCAAGAACTCATCCATAAACATGAGGTCATTACCCTTGAATTCATAGTCCAATTATAGAAAAGTTTGGATCAAAGTCAAGTGACGTTAGAGTCAAGTCTAGAAGTCAAGAAGTAAGTCTTTAAGGTTTTCCAAGAGTCTTCATTGAATGTTTTAACTTCATTTTAAGGCTCGAGTTTCTAGTTAAGTAAAGAGTATAGAGTTTCAAGTTAAGCCAAGAGTATAAAGTTGAGTTCATTTCTCAAAAGTTATTAGGGAACTAAGTATTCCCAAAGAAGTTTTAAAGAAATGTTTTCACATTTAAACAAGATTGGAAACTGAGATTTCCAAAGAGCCTTCGGGCTAGTTTTTATAAAGAAAGAGAGGAAACTGAGATTTCCAAGATAGACTTTGAGCTAAGTTTTTGAGTAATTATCTCAAATCAGCAGAAAGAAATATGTTTTAAAAATATAAGAGCCAGTACCTTTTTGGGAGTAGTATTGAGCACCGAAATGGGGGAGCGTTCAAAGAACCCACAGCCCCCATAGAACCATGTAGCCATCATGGGTAGAAGAGGTTCATACTTTCTAGATGAATCCTTTTCAAATTAGACTAGTGGATCCATTAGGTAGTTCAGGTCCTATACCTTTGGCCGGGTATAGGATGATCTGGCAGCGTGAGGTTGATCGTTGTATCATCACTATGGCTCTTATTTGATGGTTGTCGGTTAGAGAAACTCCCACAACAATTATTGTATTTTTATATACATCAGTTCATTTGTATTTCTACATATATCTAAGGATTATTGTATCTTTGTATACACATAGAGTTATAGCATGTTTTAAACTGCTTTTCTTTATATTGCACTTGTTTTAAATTGCTTTATATTGAAATGAGTTAGTCAGGTTGAGTTGAGTTGAGCCAGGTAAGCTATTCAGTTTCTTCCAGATTTCTTTTTAGCCTATGTTGCTTAGCTTTCCAGCTCGCATACTCGTATATTCAATATACTGATGCCAGTTGGACTGCATCTTATTTTGATGCAGACGCAGGTACCCAGGATCAACATCCAGCATGCCGTTGATCCAGCTAAGCACTCCAGAGTCAGTGGTGAGCCTCCTTGTTTTCCGGAGGACTCCGTTATTTTGTGTTCTTAGTTTTGGTTTTATTAGGATGTTGCGGGGTCTGTCCCAACATCCATCTCAGTATTTTAGAGGCTTCATAGACAGTTAGACAGTCAGTCAGTCAGTTAGTATTGAGTCTCTCATCTATGTATATATATAAATATTATATTTTGAGACTCGAGTTGCCTTTTTGGCTAGATTTTATCAGTTGAGTTGTGTTATGGCCTTTCATTGTATTGAGTTATTCTGTTGAGTTTGGTTTCCGCTGAGTTAAGAAAACCAGGCCAAGGGTTCGCTTGGGGCCAACAATGGTCTCCGAGTGCCAGTCCCGCGCAGGGTGTAG
>JAJOOR010026991.1:0-14824 GCA_036250505.1 Solanum acaule
CTTAAATGCTTTAATTTTCGGTTTAGTTGCTTGGTATGGGTTGTAGTAGTGGTTCTCCCACCGGAGGGTTAGTATGGGTGTCAATCATGACGGTCTTGATCTTTTGTTTGAAGTTTATGGGAACTTCAGTTTTAGCTATTATTCATGTTTTCGTATCCTTAAATGCTTTAATTTTCGGTTTAGTTGCTTGGTATGGGTTGTAGTAGTGGTTCTCCCACCGGAGGGTTAGTATGGGTGTCAATCATGACGGTCTTGATCTTTTGTTTGAAGTTTATGGGAACTTCAGTTTTAGCTATTATTCATGTTTTCGTATCCTTAAATGCTTTAATTTTCGGTTTAGTTGCTTGGTATGGGTTGTAGTAGTGGTTCTCCCACCGGAGGGTTAGTATGGGTGTCAATCATGACGGTCTTGGTCGTTACAGAAGGACATAGTATATTTTGTATCTTGAGGTTTAAATTGTTAGCAAGTGAATTATAAACACCAAAGTGTGATTAAAAAAATGCCCATACCTGAGTCAAGGTTGGAGCGTATTAAGATAGACTTTGTGGTAGATTTTCCACATACCTTGGATAAGTTTGATGTTATACGGATCATCATCAATTGATTGACTAAGTTTGCACATTTTATACCAGTTTAGAATACTTAAAATACAGAGAAGTTAGCCAAGATCTACATTCGGGAGATAGTTCGCTTGAATAGGATGTCCATCTCTATGATTTCCTTACATAATTTACATCTCAGTTTTGTAGGTTTATGTAGAAGGAGTTGGGTACTCGGGTTAATCTTAGCACAACCTTTCATCTTCAAACTGATAGTTAGTCTAAGCAGACTATTCGAGTCCTTGAGAATAAGTTGCGAGTTTATGTGGTTGACTTTGGTGATTATTAGGATCAATTTTTATCTTTTAGTAGAGTTTGCATACAATAACTATTATCATTTGAGGTATGTTAAGATTTTCAGACTTCGTTGAAGGATATTTTTTCTAATTAAAAATGAAATATACAATGGGTAAGGTTGAAAGATGGGAGTTGATGTGCCGCGAAATTATGGCACATTTGATGTTTAATAACTATGAACTAATATGTTTCAGTTGTTTGACTCAATAATGGCCCTTCAAAGTCATTGACTCCATATTTAGGGAACGGTTGAACTCTTTTTTTTTGCATTTTCAAGCTTTCGACAGTTATGTTCTTATATTTCTTTACTATTCCATACTAAATTCCTTTGTTCACCAATCAACTGAAGAACCAATTAGTTGTAGCAACACCTATGACTGAAAAAGTAGCCTCGGAAAACATTCAAAAGAAGAGGTCTAGGGCTGGTTCTGGAAAGGGATCGAAGAGAATGTAATTCATTCAAGGATCAGACAGAATTAGTTAGAAGTACCTCTTTCTATTGATTTTGGATTATTTGATGGGTTTGTTAAATGTGTAGGCAGAATCTGGGTTGTACAGAAATGTAGAAAAAGGAAGCCTGATGTTGACCAAGTAAAGTTCACGGCTAACTTCACAGACCGATAACTTTATTACGGTCCGTGGTTGAGCTCGTGAAAGTGAGGCAGTGTTGGGCCTTGAGAAGATGAAGAGCAGGAATAACCAAGTGAAGACCACAGAGGGTTCTACGGGCCGTAGTCCTCACCACAGACCGTGGTACCTGTCGTGAAGCTGAATCAGTGTGAAAGCAAGAAAGAATTGAAAGAAGGTTGAAACCCAAGTGAAGACCACGGGCAACTTCACGAGCCGTGGTCCTAACTACGGACCGTGGTAGCTCTCGTGGTGAATTTTTCAGTGACCAAGTTTGAAGACCCACTTTTAGGAAGTTCCAAGGCAAGACCACGGAGGGCTTCACGGACCGTGAAGCCCTTGACGGGTCATGGTAGTGGCCGTGCAAAAGGCCCGACAACTCAGTCCTAATTCGATTAGGACTCATTTTAAACATTTTATTTTGAATTACTTTAGGTCGTTTTGTAAAGGATTATTCATTATCTTACATTTCACGACGAAGAACACAGCATTACTCTAAGCTTTCAATTTTTGGATTTTTTAATATTGCTATCAGTTGGAAATTCAGATTCAGACTATCAGATTATCAAAGTGATTGCTGATTTGCTAATTACTTTCGTAAGTCTTTCCCAATATGTTTTCATCCCTAATTACGGATTGTTTACGTGAAAGCATGAGTAGCTAAATACCACGACTAGGGTTGTGGGTCCATGACGAAGTTCTAGATACGATTCCGTAAAAGGTGTAAAGGGTTGTCTTTGTTTACATTCTGTAGTTTTTAGCTTTCGATATCATTGTCATCTAGTGAGTGCACGCATTAGCTGAGCCTGTATCTGGTACAGTTAGGAAAAAGGCTAAACTAGATTATCCAATTGGAGTTAAAGCTTGAGTTCGAGAAAAAAGATCTTTAACACCATATCATTTTAAGCAAGGATCAATGTTAGTAACACTCTAGGGTCGAGAGAAAATGAGTGACAATTATCTGATTTGGCTGAGAAATGTCAAATAAATTTAACTCGCAATGATTTTGTAAACATTGAGTTGCCTGATGCTAAATTACGAAAGAACACTTGAACTAATGTTATGGTGAACACAATCCTGGTTTCTCTTAATTAACTGAATCAACCTTACAACGAAATAGTCTATTAGTCACGAATCTAGATTTTGATTGCAAGTTTGGTAATTATAACATTTCCACCAAACCCAATTTACTTTCCGTTGTTATTTGTTTAGGAGATAATAACAACATTCGAATAAACGCAACAATGAAACCTTATCTATAAAGAAATTCTTTGTGGGATCGACCTCAACTCTAGTTGAGCTCTGTAAATTGGCATCGACCGTTTACACTTCTTATTTGAAGTGTCAGTTTGGACGTCTCAAATTTTGGCACTGCTGCCGGGGAATTTCAATTCAGAAGAATTTTACTAGCTTTTATTTGATTGTAGTTATATTTCCAAATTTTATGTTTTGTTTGGTGTCTGTGTCTTTTTCAAAAGAGTCAAATTGTGAATGCCGAACAATAGAAGCAAAGGAGCCCCATTGCTTCCTTACGGCCCTGAAGTTCAGAGAACTGTTCGAAAGATGGTTAATGCACAAGAACTAGAGGCTCAGAGACACAGACTGGTACTAGAAGCTGAGATTGATGTTGCAAGAAATGTACATCAAACAGCAGGAATCAATCAACCTAGGCCAGGTGTCCAGCAAAATGCTGGAATCAATCAACCTAGGGTAGTAGATGAGAACGGAGGGGTGGAAGGAGTAGTCCATCCCAGCGCCAACCAATAGCCCCAAGGGGTAGAGCTCAGTATCCAGCTCATATGATATATGAAGAAGATGATGCTGACTTAGATGGAGCTGGAGCCACTGGAGCCATAGTGTTACCTGCACTACCCCTAGGTGTTAAGTTCACAATCACCAGCACTATGATCGCTGAACCTGAAAGGTATGTTTAGAGGTGCAGCTGGTGATGATGCAAATCAGCACTTGATGAATTTTGTGGCAATCTGTAAGTCACAAGAGATTCCTGGGGTCAGCCAAACAACAATGAGGTTGAGGTTGTTTCCATTGTCTCTTACTGGAGAGGCGACTAACTGGTTGAATGAGATGCCAGATGACTCCATCCGAACTTGGAATGAGTTGAAAGAAGCTTTCCTGGAACGATTCTTCCCAAAATCAAAAGAGTTGCAGATGAAGGATGAGATTAGTACACACAAGCAACTACCAGGAGAGGCAATGCATGATACTTGGTGGAGGTTCAGCCAAAAGCTGAAGAAATGCCCCAACCATGATCTTATCGAAGGGCATCTTAAATAGGCCTTTTATAGGTCTCTGAATTATGTTACTAAACCTGTTGTTGATGCAGTTTGTGAAGGCTCATTTATGAGGAAGTCATTTACGGAGAGCATGCAGCTATTGGATGAGGTCTCAAAGAACAACAAAGCATGGTACACTAGAGATACAGAGCAGAGGTAGGAGAGCTTGGGTATACATTTGAGCTCTCGGTTGAACAGAGGAAGAGAGAAGAAGAAAGGGACCAAGACATGGCACATATGGGGACTCAAATAGATCTGCTCACAAAGCACATTGTCGCCAAGTCTAAAAAGGTGAATGTTATGGGACAGCAAAACATGTATGAGGATCAAGATCTTGACCTTGATGAGGAAGCTAACTACTTGGGGAAACAAGGGGGTTTCCGAAATTATAACTCTGGAAATCAGGGTTACAATTCTGAAAACGCAGGTCGGAACTATACTAGGGATAGTCAGTATGATAGGCCATCAAATAGAGATCAAGGAAAATGGAAAAACAGAGATGGGTATAGGAATGATCGCAGTGGTGTTTATGTGCCCCCAGGCAATAGAGACCGGGCAGGTGGTAGTTCCAGCGGATCTAAGCTGAAAGATATGATGGCTAAAGTACTCCAGAAGGTTGAATCAACTGATGCAGGGGTAAAAGAAATGAGAGGTGATTTCTCAAGCATGAGTCAGTTGGTGGACTCTCACACCACCTCCATTAAACAAATTGACCAGCAATTGGGGAAACTCTCAGCCTCACTGAATCAGAGGAAGAATGGATCACTACCAAGTGACACCATTCAGAATCCCAAGATGGACGGGCACTGCATGGCCATCGCCACCAGGAGTGGTAAAGTTCTTACTGACCTTATGTCTACAGGTACCAAACATGAACAGGTCTTGGATCAAGCTGGAAAAGATGAAGATGAAACCGTACAAGTAGATGACTCAAAGGATGTTCAGCATAAATCACAACCCGCGAGAGAAAAAGAAAATGAGGTCAAGGAAAACCTGCCTTTACAGCAAATTCCAAAACCACCTCCTCATTTCCCTCAAATGCTTAGAAAGAAAGTTGAAGATGGGAAGTTTACAAAATTCATTACCATGTTGAAGCAGCTTTCAGTAAACATTCCACTTGTGGAAGATCTGGAGCAGATGCCAGGATATGCCAAGTTCATGAAGGACATGGTTACAAAGAAAAGATATGTAAGTCTTGATTTTACTAATGATGTTCACCAATGCAGCGCCATTGCTAGTAGATCTTTGGTTCAGAAAAAGGAAGACCCAGGTGCATTCACTATTCTATGCACCATCGGGTCAATCAGCTTTGCAAAAGTGTTGTGTGACCTAGGAGCCAGCATCAACTTGATGCCTGTAGCCATCTACAAGAAACTGGGATTGGGAGTTCCAAGACCCAAAACAATGAGGTTGATGATGGCTGATAGGTCAGTTAAGCGGCATGTGGGAGTCCTATGTTATGTACTTGTGAAGGTGGACACCTTCATTTTTTCGGCTGACTTCGTGATCTTGGATTGCAAGGTGGACTTTGAGGTCCCCATCATTTTGGGAAGTCCTTTTTTGGCAGTAGGGAGAGCCTTAGTAGATGTTGAGAGAGGTGAGCTGAAGTTCAGACTTAACAAAGATGAGGTAAAGTTCAATATTTGCAGGTCAATAAAGCAACCCAATGATATGAATGTTGTATCTGCAATAGAGGTGGTTGCTGATGAAGACATGAGGGTACCCATAGAAGAGAGGATGGATGTTGAAACCTTAGCAGCAGTGCTGATGAACTTTGATGTTGATTTTCGGTCTGACTATGTAAAGACCGTGAATGCTTTGCAGAGGATGGGAGCACACATATGCTCCAAAGAAATTAGACCTGGACTTGAAAAATAGGCCAAGCCCTCCAGCAAAACCATCCATCGAGGAGCCACCGGTGCTGGAACTGAAATAGTTACCCAGTCACCTCAAGTATGTATTTTTGGGTTCTAATAACAATTTACATGTGATCTTGGCTGCAGATTTAAATAAAGAGCAGGTGAAGGAGGTGATCACGGTGTTGAGAAGGTACAAAAGGGCCATTGGATGGACCATTACTGAAATAATTGGAATACCTCCAGGTATATACACCCACAAGATTCATCTTGAGAAGGATTGCATCCCAAGCATTGAACACCAGCGGAGGCTAAACCCACCTATGCAAGAGGTGGTTAAGAAAGAGATAATCAAGTAGTTAGATGCTGGGGTGGTTTATCCCATTTTTGATAATCATTGGGTCAGTCCAGTGCAATGTGTGCCTAAAAAGGGCAGTATGACTGTGGTGGCAAATACCAAAAATGAATTAGTCCCACAAAGACCAGTCACTGGATGGCGAGTGTGTATGGACTACAGGAAGCTCAACAAGTGGACTTTGAGGGATCATTTCCCCATGTCTTACATGGACCAGATGCTTGATAGGTTGGCAGGTAAAGGGTGGTATTGTTTCTTAGATGGATACTCTGGCTACAACTAGATATCAATTGCTCCTGAAGATCAGGAAAAGACCACATTCACATGTCCTTATGGCACCTTTGCGTTTAAATGTATGCCATTTGGACTGTGTAACGCACCAGCAACATTCCAAAGGTGTATGATGTCCATTTTCTCTGACATGGTGGAAGACACTTTAGAGGTATTTATGGACGATTTCTCTGTAGTAGATGATACTTTCGATGATTGTTTTGTTGAATCTTAGCAGGGCTTTACAGAGATATGAGGAGGCCAACCTGGTGCTGAATTAAGAGAAGTGCCATTTCATGGTAAAGGAGGGCATAGTTCTTGGACACAAGGTGTCACATAAAGGGATCGAGGTCAACAAGGTCAAGATTGAAGTGATTGAAAAGTTATCTCCACCGATCTGTGTGAAGGGTGCTTGAAGCTTCTTAGGACACGCCAGATTCTATAGGCGTTTCATCAAGGACTTCTCCAAAATTGCACACCCTATGTGCAAGCTTTTGGAGAAGGAGGTGAAATTTGTCTTTGATGAGGCATGTCTCAAAGCTTTTGAGTGCCTAAAAGAAAAGATGATTTCAACACCAGTGATTATTGGCCCAGACTGGGCGGAGACATTTGAAGTGATGTGTGATGCTAGCGGGACTGCATTAGGAGTTGTGTTGGGACAGAAGCACAACAAGATGTTCCATCCGATTTACTATGCTAGTAAGTCGCTAAATGGGGCACAGCGAAACTACACAGTCACTGAGCAGGAACTATTGGATGTAGTGTATGCGTTTGAAAAGTTCAGACTTTACCTCCTTGGCACTAAGGTGAAAGTTCATACAGACCATGCTGTCTGGAGATATCTCATGGCAAAGAAAGATGCCAAACCTAGGCTGATCCGATGGGTGCTTCTTCTCCAAGGGTTTGACTTTGAAGTGAAAGACAGGAGAGGTTGTAAGAACCAGGTAGTTGATCACCTGTCCAGGTTGGTTGGAGGCTGCAAAGAAGGAAGAAATTGAGCTTGAGATAGATGATACATTCCCGGATGAGCATGTATTAGCTGCTACTCTTGACCTTATTCCTTGGTTTGCTGACTATGCTAATTTTCTGGTTAGTGATGTGATGCCTGAGGGGCTGATATATCAGCAAAGGAAAAGGTTCCTGCATGATGTACGCAAGTACTTTTAGGATGAACCGTATCTATACAGGGTGTGTGTTGACAACATAATTAGGCGATATGTTCCGGAAGCCGAAATGTTGCACATTTTGGAGGCCTTTCACTCATCTCCAGTTGGTGGTCATCATGGTGGTGCTCGAACAGCCCACAAGATACTTCAGTGTATGTACTACTGGCCCACAATTCATCAAGATGCAGTGGACATAGTAAGGAGTTGTGATGTGTGCCAGCGGCAAGGAGCCATCTCTGAGTTACCCATGACACCTATTCTGGAGGTGGAATTGTTTGATGTGTGGGGTATTTATTTCATGGGCCCCTTTGTGAGTTCATATGGGTAGAAATAAATACTGGTTGCGATTGACTATGTGTCCAAATGGGTTGAAGTTGTTGCTTTACCTGAGAACGATGGAAAGAGTGTTGTTGGTTTCCTAAAAAAGAACATCTTCTCAAGGTTCGGAACACCTAGAGCCATTATCAGTGATGGTGGTTCTCACTTCTGCAACAAGGTGTTCAGTGCGCTTCTGACCAAGTATGTATTAAAACAACACAAGGTGGCAACACCTTATCACCCACAGACCAGTGGACAAATGGAGGTTTCCAACATGGAGATTAAAGCAATCTTGGCCAAGACAGTTAATGCCAACAGGACAGATTGGGCAAGGAAGCTGGATGATGCTCTATGGGCATATCGGACAACTTTCAAGACACCTATTGGTATGTCTCCATATCAACTGGTGTTTGAATAGGCATGTCATTTGCCAGTTGAGCTTGAGCATAGAGCATTCTGGGTATTGAAGAAACTAAACCTCAGTTGGAGCTTCTGGTAGTAGAGCACATGCTCTGACTAGTGAGGACCAAACAGATCAAGTCTCGAGTTCTAAGAGTGCACCCATTGATGTGGGTGCCAATGCTAATCTGACGACCAGCGCCTAGAACGCCTTCAGTATGACCCGTCCTCATAGCATGTGTGTTTATTGTTCTGTATTGACTTTGAGGGCAAAGTCCTTTTTATTTAGGGAGGGGGTGGTGTGCAATCTGCCATAGCTGTTAGAAAAATGGAGGTTGTCTCTGTGTACTACTGTTTTGTGTGTTTTGTGTGTTGAGCTGCGCAGAAGCTAATCTTTAGATGACATCTTAGATACTGATATGTTGAACATGGCTAATCTGACCAATTAATTGGTGAACCAAGAAACTAGAAAAAATGCAATCTTGTGTATTGTGTGTGTAAGTTTTGATTGAAGTCTAACACTAGGAGCAGATACTAGAACTTGCCTAAGTAGTCTTGCTTGAATCTGAGAATAACCGGATAGGAAAGGATCAGTAGACCATTTTTGTTAAACCAGTAGAAAGCAAAAAATAAAATAACCAAATGAAAAGCTTATCACTTGAACCCAATTTGAGCCTTCAATCAGTCTTTGTTCTTACCTAACATATATCACACCAAAAGGACTTCTTTGGTGTGAGGACACAGTGGTTTCATTTGAAAGTAGATAGTGTGAGCTAATAATTCGCATGTTTAAGCATGATTGACTGTGAGTAATGAGATGTCATGTATTGATCCTTACATGTTAGAAATAGAGGTTTGGGATACAAATTGTACTTGAAATAGTTGTTGTGTAGTGTCATAAACCTGGAAATGAATTGAGGGCTGATTGTATTTGTATTTCTCATCACTTGAGGACAAGTAAGAGTTCTAAGTTGAGGG
The DNA here is from genome assembly GCA_036250505.1 of Solanum acaule. Classification (NCBI taxonomy): domain Eukaryota; kingdom Viridiplantae; phylum Streptophyta; class Magnoliopsida; order Solanales; family Solanaceae; genus Solanum; species Solanum acaule. The sequence continues at coordinate 9,161 of JAJOOR010026991.1, forward strand.
TGTTGATATGCCGCGAAACCGTGGCAATGCTTAATAACAATGAACTAATACTGAAATTAAGTGAAATTTTGGATTATTTGATGGGTTTGTTAAATGTGTAGGCAGAATCTGGGTTGGATAGAAATGTAGAAAAATGAAGCAGAACTGATGTTGACCAAGTGAAGTTCACGGCCAACTTCACGGACCGTTAAATTTATTACGGTCCGTGGTTGAGCTCGTGAAAGTGAGGCAGTGCTGGGCCTTGAGAAGATGAAGAGCAGGAATAACCAAGTGAAGACCACGGAGGGTTCTACGGTCGTAGTCCTCACCACGGACCGTGGTACCTGCCGTGAAACTGAACCAGTGTGAAAGCAAGAAAGAGTTGAAAGAAGGTTGAAACCCCAGTGAAGACCACGGGCAACTTCACGGGCCGTGGTCCTCACTACGGATCGTGGTAGCTCTCGTGGTGCATTTTTCAATGACCAAGTTTGAAGACCCACTTTCGGGAAGTTCCAAGGCAAGACCACGGAGGGCTTCACGGACCGTGAAGCCCTTGACGGGTCGTGGTAGTGGCCATGAAAAGGCCTGACAACTCAGTCCTAATTAGATTAGGACTCATTTTAAACATTCTATTTTGAATTACTTTAGGATGTTTTGAAAAGGATTATTCATTATCTTACGTTTCACGACGAAGAACACAACATTACTCTTAGCTTTCGATTTTTGGATTTTTGATTATTGCTATCAGTTGGAAATTCAGATTCAAACTATTAGATTATCAAAGTGATTGTTGATTTGCTAATTACTTTCATAAGTCTTTCTCAATATGTTTTCATCCCCAATTATGGATTGTTTACGTAAAATCATGAGTAGCTAAATACCACGACTAGGGTTGTGGGATCCATGAAGAAGTTCTAGTTACGATTCCGTAAAACGAGTAAAGGGTTGTCTGTGTTTACATTCTGTAGTTTTAAGCTTTCGATATCATTGTCATCTAGTGAGTGCACGCATTAGATGAGCCTGTATCTGGTATTTGTTCGAGAGAAAAATACCAGTTAGGAAAAAGGTTGAACTAGATTATCCAATTGGAGTTAAAGCTTGAGTTTGAGAAAAAATATCTTTAACACCATATAATTTTAATCGAGGATCAATGTTAGTAACACTCTAAGGTCGAGAGAAAATGAGTGATAATTATCTGATTTGGCTGAGAAGTGTTAGATAAATTTAACTCGCAATGATTTTGTAAACATTGAGTTGCCTGATGCTCAATTACGGAAGAACACTTGAACTAATGTTATGGTGAACACAATCCTGGTTTCTCTTAATTAACTGAATCAACCTTACAACAAAATAGTCTGTTAGTCGCGAATCTAGATTTTGACTGCAAGTTTGGTAATTATAACATTTCCACCAAACCCAATTTACTTTCCATTGTTATTTTTTTAGGAGATAATAACAACATTCGAATAAACGCGATAGTGAAACCTTAGCTGTAAAGAAATTCTTTGTGGGATCGACCTCAACTCTAGTTGAGTTCTGTAAATTGGCATCGACCGTTTACACTTCTTATTTGAAGTGTAAGTTTGGACGTATCAGGGATCTCGTACTAATGGTGCGACAGTCACTGTTACGAGTACCGGTATTATAAAAGGAAAGTTTATTACTATAAAATGACATATTGTAATTTGAGAATGCCAAAGCATATGAGCATTAGCTGATGTATTATTGACTTGATTTCTTTTGTGAGATTGTGTTTCTTTATTGAACCCGTATATTTGTGACAGTAGGGTTGATTATATATCATACTAATATTTGATTGATTGAGATGCATCATCATCTTCTATTATTGAAATCATATGGTGCACATGCATTGACATGAGATTGAGTATAAGTTGGGCACATGGAGATCATCCATGCTAGGATTGTGAGATGTTATGATTATAAGTTGGGGGCGTGGAGATCGTCTGTGCTAGTATTGTTTGATTTTATGATAGTGCATTGAGATTGTCTGCTCAAATACGTGAAGATCATCTATGTCAGTATATGATCTCGCGAGTCCCCATGGGTCATGAACTCTTGATGTATTTTCGAGGAGTATCATGTATATACGGTTGGGAGAGTACTTGGCATCTAAGGCATATCATTTCATGATGTCACATTGCATTGCATTGCATCTCATAACATCATTCATTCTTGTTGATTATGTGCTTTATTGGTGGTTGGACTAATATTACACGATATTTGGTTACCCTTATCTGATGAAACTTGACAGATAAGTATAATGTAGACTTGTAATATTAAAGGATGATTTTCTTATATACTCCTGTCACTACTTCTTTGTTGTTGGTATATGAGATATACTGGGTACACGTGGTTTCGTACTCATACTACACTTACTGCACTCTTTTGTGGTGCAGATTGTATTTCGAATTCAAGTGCATATCTTGGAGCTTAAGTCCGAGTTTGGATTATCTTTGAGTTGTGGTGAGTTGCTTGGATATTGTGTGGCTCATACCTTTATCTATCTCTACTTATTAGGTTGTGTTGGTATTCTGATAGGATATTTCTTATGTTTAGACTTGTTAAATAATTAGAGACTTGTATTGACTTTAGAAGCATTTGTACTTATGACACTAAATCTCGAGGTGGTATTTCTATTTTTTCAAATTTTATTTTATAAGACTTAGTATTTTAGATATTTTCTTGCTACTTACCTTTCCATGTTTAAGTTGAATTGGTTAACTTATTGGGTTGACTTACCTATCGATTGGGAACATAGGTGTCATCACGACTTGTACTTTTGGGTCGTGAGGACTTTATAAATATATATAAAAAATGATATAGAACACATGTATAATACACGTGTTCAAAAACTAGTTTTTCTATATATATATACTTCATTATATCATTCTTATCTGTATATATTTTTATAACGTTTTGTAAAGATATTTCTAATGCAAAATAACGAAAAAGAATCAACTACTACTAGATAATCTCATCATTAGATTATGTCAAACAGAAAACTAATAAATTATTGACAAGTAAACAAAATTTTTGTTATACACACTATTAAAGAGAACTCAAACTCAAAGCAAAAAGTAAAACAAAAGCTTTCACTTTTAAGTCTTAAGCTAAAAATCAATCAAATGACAAACAACTATAGACTTTTTTTAATTTGAATTTTTATAATTATCTTATAGTCGTAAGTTTTTCTATTTGGGCTCAAATTAGCTATTTGTGACTTTATAAATCTATAAAACAAAAGAGTGATATAAAACACACGTGCAATGCATGTGCAATGACTTGTTTAAATCATTCATATCTATATGCATCATTATAAACGTTTTGTAAAGATATTTTTAATGCAGAATAACTAAAAGGGATCAACTACTACTAGATAATCTCATCATTAGCTTATGTCTAACAGAAATTAATAAATTGTTGACAAGTAAACAATTTTTTTGTTACACACTATTAAAAAGAGCTCAAACTCAAAGCAAAAAAGCAAAATAAAAGCTTTCACTTTAAAGTTTTAAGCCAAAAATCAAGCAAATAACAAACAACTCAAGCTCAAATCAAGTGATAATACGATTATAATATATGTTGTATGCCTAAAAAATCATGCTACTAAGTTTGGTGACTATTCAATTGATGGATGACGTGAATTTGCAAAGACTGATCAAGATGAAACTAAAGAAGAATATATTTGTGATAATTGTGGATATTTTAGGAGTTTTCATCAAATGAATAGTCAGTCATTATATCGTCTTCCAATACTTTGATCTTGATTCTTTCACCTTGCATGTTATTCCACATGGTGGTGGAAATATGCTAGTTATTTTTCATCATTTCATGACTCGATTTGTGCCGGTTCCATATATCAGAAGGCTTATTTTCTACTTTTATCCCTGACGTTAAGATCTTCAGTCCATGAGAATATTCTTTGTGACCCTTGTTGGCGTTATTTCTAAGGATGAATATGAACTAAGAAGCCAATTTTATTTAATTAGCATGAAGTTATGTTAATTCATCTATAGTATTTTTTTACATTAGGAAAGAGAAGGAAAAACTAAAATTGAATTCTTAAAGTTTTTTTATTTTAATCAATTGTGTAAGCTTTTATTTTCTATCTGGTTATATAGTTGTTTGATGAAATAAAACAGTAACTTGCTTAATTAATTGCTTCAGGTAGTATTAAAACGGAGGAAAAGAGAGTAAATGTGTATATTTGACTATGAAATAAATATATGATATTGTTTACTAGCTTTGTTATATAGTCACTAAATATTTATTTATTATAAAAAAAATACCTTATAAATTCAATAAATTATAAATTTTATATTATATTCTTATAAACTAGTTATTTAATTATTTAATTATTTTTATTTTGTAAACAAATGTATTTGTGTGACATTAAAAGCATGGTTTTGTTTCTTCATTTGAAAAAAAAAATAGCAAGTTCATTTTCTTCGTAAATTTTAATAGATTTTTATTTAAAATCAAATTAAATAATACCAGTTTTTCAAAAAGAATTTAATGCCAAATAAATTAAATACTAAAAAACCTAATAGGTGCAGTTTTTCAAAAAAAAAATTATACAACCTTCCTTGATTTATCGAAAAAAATATCATATACATAATGTCTTTAAGAACATAAATTACAATACATAAATATACTTTTCTTTTATTTACAAAATATATGAACTTAAATATTCATGTTTTTTTATAATTGTCTGATTGTCGTAAGTTTTTTTTTATTTGGGCTCAAATTAGTCATTTGTGAACTTTATAAATGTATAAAAAAATTACATGAAACACACGTGCAATGCACGCACATGTTCAGAAACTAGTTTATATATATATATATATATATATATATATACACACTTATATAAATCATTTTTATCTATATATATCTTTATAGTTTTGTAAATATATTTCTAATGCAGAATAACTAAAAAGAACTCACTTCTACTAGATAATCTCATCATTAGATTGTGTCAAACAAAAAATTAATGAGTTGTTGACAAGTAAATATTTTTTGTTATACACACAAACACTATTAAAGAGAGATCAGTGTCCTGTACCTTGGACAATTAGTAAAGCTTCTTCCTTTGTTGATATTGATATTAATAAAGGTTGGAATTGTTCTCGTAGCGTTTTGTGAGTTTGTTAATGTGATACGTTGCATAAAAGTGAGAACAATCTAAAAGATTTAGGGTGTGTTTGGTATGAAGGAAAATGTTTTCCAATTTTCTCATGTTTGGTTGGGTTAAATGTTTTCCAAATCAACTCATTTTCCTCAAATTTAAGGAAAATGACTTCCCCTCAAAACTTAAGGAAAACATTTTCCAAACCTCTCTTCCAACTTCAAATTACAATTACTTTTTTGTTGAAAAAATCAATTTATTTTGTCCCTACCCTCAAACCAGCCCCCCAACCTCCCCCCCCCCCCCAAAAAAAATAATAATTTTAAAGCTTATTTTTAAATTCAATTTTTTTACCCCACCTTCACCCCTACCCCCAACCCCCAACCCCTCCCAAGAAATTATTAAAAATTGTTTTTAAAAGATATTTCTAATTTCAATTTTTTATTTTTTTACCCCCACCCACTACCCTCGCCCCCCATCTGCCCCCCTATCAGCCCCCCAACTCCCTTAAAAAAAAAAAAAATTTAAGTTTGTTT
>JAJOOR010026992.1:0-16117 GCA_036250505.1 Solanum acaule
CTTATATATAAAATAAGTTAATTTCGAATAGATATTAAAATGAGTAAATGAAATCAAATAAAACATAAAAAAAACCCGTTAAAATTTAAGGACACTTTTTATTTATATTTTTTTTAAAAACAAAAATAATTTTCTAAAAATAATTAAAAGTGAAAATATAAGAAATTAATGAAAGAAAAAAAAATAAAGTTTTAAGTGAGGAAGAAATTAAAATAATTATTTCAAAACTAAGAAAATTATTTCATTATGAATTTCAAACAAATTCACTATTTTTTCTGAAACGGAGAATAAGCTCTTAAAAAACTAATTGATTACTAGCTATTTTATTAAAATCATCTATTCAGGAGTGATTTAGTACTCATTATGACCAATTAAAAACTCATTAGCAAAAGCCTTGAGATTCACACTTGATGTACCATTTTCCTTTATAGCTTCCTTAGCTAAATCACTCCATTTCTTGGAATTTCTTTTCAATTCTTCCCCTTCTTCGCCGCTTCCCATCGCGATCGTGATACATCTATTGAACTCATCTCTTTCCACGACACCACCTTCACTGGCATTAACTCTAACACCATTCTTCCAGATATCTTGAATGAGTTTTGCATTACAAACTTGATCGTTCCAGAGTGGGCATGCCACGATAGGTACCTCAGATGCTATGCTCTCCAAAGTTGAATTCCATCCACGATAGGGTGTTTAAGGACCTCCACTTGCGAGCACCAATTCACTATCTTCCCCTTCTTTTCAAGTTCGTCTTTGCAACTCAACTTGTCCTCCATCTTGTCCTTCCTTAATCGCCCACAAAAATGGCCTTCCACGTTTCAGCAATTCGTGACCAATCTCCTCCATTAATTGACTTGATATTTCGAAGTAACTACCAAATGCTATGTAAAGAACCAATCCCTTATCCTTTGAGTTCAACCAATCCATATAATTCTTTGAACTAATCTCAATCATATCAGCTCGAAAAGTATCATCATCAAGAAATATTGAAGGAATTGAAGGCCCAATTCCCACCATAATCACATGCTTTAAAATTCTCAAAGCATCAAACTCCAAAGCTTCAAAAGTGTTCACAAGAACTCTTGGATTTTCTTCACTATTCAACATTTCAATTTTCCTTTTAATAGACTTAACTGCCCAGTTGGTACTTTCCACGTCATCAAACACAAAAGACGGAAAATCAATTGGACTAAGTGGTGGCAATTCTGGTAACTCTATTATTTTATCCTTAGCATTATAGTTTTTGAAATAATCAGAATAGTTTGTGAATCTATAATAGTAAACATCAAAAAACTGTGGCAGGTTGGATCCAAAATAATGTAGATGGGACATTAATTTTTTTGGCCACTAAACCAACCCATTCCATGATAATTGTATAGATGACATGTGAACAAGGGGTACCATTTTTCGCAATTGATTGAATCAAATTGAAAATGAATTTTGACCCGCGAGACTTTACAGAAGAATAGAACAAATGAAAGTCATCAACTGAACTTGACTGGAATTTGCCATCATAGCCAACAGAGAAAGGAGCAAAGCTTAATCCTTCAACGTTTGGAAGTTTTTTTATCTTACTGAAAGCTGATAGGCTCGTGGTTAAAGTGACTTGGATGCCTAGATTAATTAATTGTATGAAAAATTGAAGACATGAATTAATTTGGCCTTGGTCTGGGAATAGTGCTATAAGAACATGAGGCTTTTTATTTTTCAAATTTTTCATGTTTTGGGTGGTGAGAAGAGAAGTATTCACGAAGGAGAATGAGGGTTTTGGGCAGGAGAACTTTGCTTTTCGACCTGTCTTGGTTACAACTGATTAGGGTGACACATATTTATACTAGTAAATAGATGGTTCTAGATACAAAATAAATCTAGAAAATTCATTATATTCTTTAAATATTCACCTTAATTGTTAAATTTTGATATTATATAAATATTTATTTAATAAAAATATATCAAAAGATATATTACTCAAACTTTCTAGAAGCTCCAAGAAGTATCTGAATTTATTGTTATTCTAATAATAAATTTAATTATTTAGTAAAAAATAAAATAGAAAATACATGAATACTTTTGAGTAAGTAACAAAAAAAACATGATGATAGCAAGTAGTATGTTTTATTATCCAATATAATGTGTGCTGACGATTTAGAGATACAAAAGCATGAGATTTTTAATTTTCCAAGAATCATCATTATTATTCAGTGAAAAAAAAAATGCAAGAAATGCATGTGTACTTTAATCTAATAAAAAAAAATATGATAGCAAGTAATATGTTTTATTATGAGATATAATGTGTGCTAACAAATTAGAGATACAATGCATAACATATTTGTTGTTTCGTGAATTATCATTATTATTCAGTAAAAAAGCACAAGAAATGCATGAATACTTTAGTCTAAGAAACGAAACAAAAATATAATGGTAGTATGTTTTATTATCCAATATATCATGTGCTAACAAATTAGAGATACAAAAGCACGAAATTTTTTGTTGTTCCAAGAATCATCTTTATCATTTAGTAAAAAATGACGCAAAAAATGCATGAATGTATAATGAGCCGAACCATCGTTATTTAGGAAAATCAAAACGTCAGGAAAATACTGGGGCTAGTGTCCCACCAGAGCGGGCCAGATGCCGCTAGGGCAGCAGCGCTGCAGCGGGATGGGGCGTGCCAGAGCGGGAATGACGGGACATAACTTAAATAACGCGAAGTCTTATTTTCTCCTTTTTCCAAAAACACCAAAAAGAAGCGAGGACCACCCCATAAACCCTCCAAAGACTGTTCTAAACTTGGGAAGGAAGGAGAAAGAGATTTCTAGCGTAGGGATGTCGATAGATTGCAAATTTTGTTAAAAAATCACTGCCTCATCGTTCGGAAGCCCGGATTAGAGCTATAATATCTCTACAACTGCTTGGCACCCAGGTAGGCTAGGTTTTATTAATTGAGTAGTTATAAATATGTGCTCACTACATGGTATATTGTTAATCGATGGTAGATTTCATGTGTAGGCCTTCGTGCATCGAATAAGGGATGATTATACCTGTGATCCTAGTTGTTATGTAGGATATGTATCGTAGGGGGAAGCCCCGCCCTGTGAGTTAGGGTTAGGCGATGGTTGAGCCCTGTTTGTGTGATCTAAACTTGTTAATGGCTTCGTTATATGCATACATATATGGAATTGAGATTTATGAGTCGAGCCTAAGGAAAAGACTAAAATTTGTACAATTGCATGCCATGAACCTAATACTTGATTGTGTGATTATAAGTATGTTCGTTATGGATGTGATTGTGAATGTGATTGCGCTGATGGGATCAGGTATCACGTACCGACACACTAACATACATTGGATCGGGTGTCACGTACCAACACACAAACATACATTAGATTGGGTGTCATGTACCGACACACATACTTGCATTGGATCGGGCGTCATGTTTCGACACACTAACAGTTTGGGTATGGGTTCCATGAAAGGACCATTGTGATTGTTACATACACATGCATTGAATTGTCGTATCTACTTGTTAATGAGAATGTGGAATGATACGTTGCTACTTAAACGATAATTGATTATGATATCCTATATATGATTATTCAACTATGTTGACTAAACTGGTTGTATCTCGTTGTTGAATGAACCGGGGAGGATCAAGCCCAAATTGGGATGTGATACGGTGAATGGGGACCAAGGGTCCAAGAGTTCCTATTGGTCAGGTAGAGGGCTGTCCGTGTTCTTAGAGGTTGAGAAGTGGGGGTAGTGTTCGTGATGTAAATAACTAGGTAGATCCTACCTTGGGAAAAGGATTAGTAATTAACTGTTAATAAGCCTTGATATAATGTACTATGGGTCAAGGGTTGAGTGGCATGTGGAAGAAGCAAGGGTATGTTGTGAGTGGTTAGTCGGAGTGCTTATAGTGGTATTCAGGGACTCTTCTTTGAGTTGGAGTGGTTACACTATTATCAAGAACCAATTGAGTAGGTTGAGGGAGACGGAAGTTAGAGTTGAGGGTACTAGGTGATTTGAGGTGTCCGGGAATGGTAAAGGTGGAGGAACGAACGGTTTTATTGCATGTTCTTGCTAGTTGATTTCTTATATTATGCGGTGGCCGTCGGGTTGACTGATGATGCCTACCAGTACATGTAGTTTGTACTGATACTACTCTTGCTATGCCTTTTTCGCATAGTCTGGATGCTGGGTTGGTTATGTTTCATAGGTGAAGACAAAGATAATCTCCATCAACTTCTATTTTTCCTTCCGCATGATGGGAGTTGTGTCTTTTGTTATTGCGTTCATATCTTGTAATCTTATAAGCTCTTGTGCCTGTTTAGACTAGATCCCTGGGTGTTTATTACTTTACAAGTCTTAACTTTGAAATGTATTTAGCGGTCCTTGCTTTATGAAATCTTGAAATTTCATTTATCACAGTTTTTCTTTAATCCTTTGCATGTTTTAAATCAATGGGAATAAAAGGTTCTCCTACTTAGGTGTTAGAGTAGGTCCCTGTACGGCCGGGTGGGTTGGGGTCGTGATAGAATGCATAGTAATTTAGACTAAGAAACACAAAAAATACAATAATAATTAGTATGTCTTATTATCAGATATATTGTGTGCTATCAAATTAAAGATAAAAAAGCATGACATATGTACATATTCGATTATACATTATATTTTAAAAAAAAAGATAATCAGAAACATAATAACGTGATTTAAAATTAGAATATAAAGAAGTAAGCACATGAAAAAAATATAAAAAATTCAACATATAATACATATATATCACCTATCTACATTATAATTTTTCTACAAAGAGTGTAATTTTTTTATTGCCTTTAAGGGTTCAAAATTTTAAATAATCAAACAAGGAAATGTCGGTACTATTCATTTTTCCTATGTAACCTAAGGAATCAAAAAAATTCATGCGATGAGTCATATTGATGTTTCACTAAACTTTTATATGTATTCAAAAGTTTTAAAAAATTCTATAATTTCTAGGACTCTCATATGTTTGATTCTTTTCTTGTTCCAAATACATGAAATTATAATTTAGTATGAGAGTACTAAGCATAGTATTTTTTTCTGCTCTGATGTTGAAATATGTGACTGTATATCTCATCTAAAAATATTAACTTTTAGAGAAGACACACTTTTATTTACTTAATTATAAGTTATGATACTGCTTAGTTCGAGAAAAGAAAAGATATAAATACATTCAAAAATATCTGTTGAATTAATTTCATTTGGCAAAATAGACATAAATGCTCTTATAGTTAGCATAACCTTTTCACCAACCTTAATAAATAACAAAAACAAAATCCTATAAAAAAATAACCATTCCTAGTAAAATGACAACGTCCATTCACTTAGAATAATCAATCTTATTTTCCTTGTATCATTTTAAATATATTTCCCACTGTTCATAATAATTAAACTGTAACGACCTATTCCCGTCAATATGGAAAAGCCAATGGGGAAAGAATTTGGGCCAGAAAACTTTTGAGTAGTGACTTGTTAATTCCTAGCCTAGTCCAGATTTGGACGAAATCTGAGTCACGTGAAATATAGGGAAATCTGGTAATGAATGAGAGATCTAATAATGAATTTGATTACATGAGTGGGTAGTTAAGACGTTAGGGTGCCCGTATGACTTTACGAAATTGAATTTGGGAGAAAAGAACTCCTGAAACTAATCTTAGCGTGAACGGGTAGTTTTTGAATGTCAATAGTTGAGGGTGTGTTGTGAAATGGGGTTTTTGAACTCAAATTCCGAGGTTCTTTCTCCGTGCAAGCCGCTAGGGCGGGATTAATCCCACCAGGGCGGGGCCGCTGTGGCAGGATGGGGTCCGCTGTAGCGGCCCAGTTGCGAATTAAGTTGAGATTAAAACCCGAAAATGTTATTTTTCTACAAGTTTCGTTCTTGAGAGCTAAGAGATGACCCATGGTTATTTCTTGAAGGTTTTCCACCTCTTCCAGCACTAAATGTAAGGTTTTTACTCCCCTAATCCATTTTTCAATCCGTAGAACGTAGATTCTTGGGTAATTATCCTTGGAGGAAGGTTTTGATTTGTAATTAATGGTGGAAAAAGCCCTAAGTTGGGTGTTGGGATCATGGGTTTTGCCTAGGGTTGATAATGTTGATTGTAATCTGGGTAATTAGGACTCGTTTATTGATCCTTGCATTAAATTGTTTTTTCTAGACCACGAACAAGCGGAAAGAATCCATAAAGGGAAGATTCAAGTGCCTTAAGGGGATTCAAGCTTGGTTTCGAGGTAGGTGATGGTTTGATTTCATGTTTGTGCGATGTATATTAGTAATTGCTTCATTGTAATGTATGTATGTGAATGAAGCACTATTGATCAAACCTAATGTAAATGAGTATGAATGAACCATTGAATGCCATGAATTAAAACTTGATTGTATGATGATGAGAATGTACATTATGAGTGTAATTTTGATTGTGGTTATGTTGATTGGATCGGGTGTCACATTTCGAAACATACATTGGATCAGGTGTCACGTTCCGACACACTAATTGGGATCGGGTGTCACGTTCCGACACATACATTGGATCAAGTGTCACGTTCCGATACACTAATTGGGATTGTGTGTCACATTTCGGCACACTAACAGTTTGGGTATGGGTTCCATGAGAGGACCACTTTGTTGTCATATCTAATTGTTATTGAGAATGTGGAACTATACATTGCTCCTGAAATGATAGATGTATATATATTCTGTATATGCGTGTTTACTATGTTGTGACTACTTATATATATTGTGCATACTGGAATAGCCGCGTGATCCTATTAGTACACTGTGGTTGTGTACTGATACTGCACTTGCTCGTTCTTGGTTAAGTACAGGGCATCTTCAAGCGGCTATTGATAGACCTCAGCTAGGAGATCAATGATCGAGACCTGATTTCAAGGGTGAGCCAGTTCTTTCAGGTTGCCATGGAGTCCTTCATTTTGCTTAGTCTATTCTTTTCGAACATAGACATGTTTTAGTAGTTTGCTTATGTTTGGTTGGGATTGTACCCCTTTTCCTTAGACTTGTTGAACTTTAGATGTTTTGGTACAATGACTTTTAGGTTCTAGGAGGGGTTGTTTTTCGTAATAGTTCATTAGTTGTTTGTTATGACTTTCGGAGTTTATGTGAACTCCATATTAATTATTTAGTTATTTAAACATGCTTCCCTAGCTTTAAATATTTAGTTTTGGTTAAGTTACTTAGTTGGGTTATAGTTATGGTTCTCCCACCGGAGGGTTGGTATCTGGTGATCCTAATTGGTATCTTTCCTCCTTTATTCTTCATGGGTACTAGATCTGAAGATTCTTATGATTTTTTTGTTTATTGTCATGAGATGCTTCATAAGATGGATAAGGTAGAGTTATTTGGTGTTGAGTTTATGATATACCAGTTCAAGGGAGACGCCGAAATGTGGTGGTGGTCTCATGTTGAGTGCCGACTAGTAAATGCACTACTCATGACTTGGGAAATATTTTATAGATTTCTTTATGGAGAAGTATATACCCTGAACATTGAAAAATAGGAGGAGAGATGAGTTCCTCAATACAGAGCAACATAATAGATTTGTTGCAGCCTATAAGGTCAAATTTCATGTTTTATTCCAAATATGGTACTCCACCTTGCTTCAGTCTAAAAGAGAAAATTCGTTGCTCTGTGACGGGATTAAGGTCAAATTTGCAGATTCAAGCTTATAGGTGACAACATTCAAGAAGTTTTGTAAGGGATAGCTATATAATGAACACCATAACTTTGGAAAATGCATTAAGTATTGTTTTCATAACAGGTATGGGTCGCTTAGTAAATGATGGAATTATGTTGCGACGATTGAGGTTAGAATCTCTACTACGATTTACTAGATTGAGTGTATATCAAAGAGGGTCATGATACGACTGATCCAATAGCAGCGATGCTTACTTGGTTAAGTTATTAAGTGTGTTAGAATGGTGGAGATCCTGGACATATGAGGAGAGATTGTCCACAGTCGTGCATGTTGGACCCCGCACAACATCATACTAGAGTAGTGGTACCTGCGGGCAATGATAATAATGGTAGAGGACGTCCACAAGGTGAGCGAGAAGGGAATCAGCGAGGCCGAGGAGGTCGGGGAAATGGTAATGCAGGTAGAGGGGCAGTGCAGCCAGGCAAGGAGATTGTCCGTTAAGATGACTAGGCTCATTTTTATGCCTTCCGGGAAAGACCGAGGTGGAGACATCTGATGCAGTGATCACATGTACTATTCTTGTCTATGACCGGATGGCTAATGTGTTGTTTGATCCGGGTTCTACTTTTTCATATGTGTCAGTTCAGTTTGCCTTGGGATTTGATGCAGTTTGTGATGTACTTGATGCCCCCATCCATGTTTCTACCCCAGTTGGAGAGTTAGTCATAGTCACCAATGTATATCGAGCTTGTCCTGTTATGTTTATGGGTTTTCAAACTTGGGATGATTTGGTTATTGTGGATATGACTGACTTTGATATAATCTTAGGCATGACTTGGTTGTCTCCTTATTATGTTGTGCTTAATTGTGATGCTAAGTCAGTAACTCTTGAGATCTCGGGTAGGGAAAGGTTAGAGTGGGAAAGGGTGTACAAGCCTAATCTAGCTAAGGTCATATCTTTCGTGCGGGCTAGGAAACTGGTGGGGCAGGGGTGTTTAGCGTATTTGGCTCATATACTACTAAAAAACTAGCGTTTAGCAGTGGAATATATTCCGTCGCTATATAACGACGGATTGACTACGGATTAAATATTTTGTCGCAATAATAATAGCAATTTTTTTATTTATTCTATAGCGATGGAATGGAGACGGATTGTATATTCCGTCACTATTTTTAGCGTGAAAAGTTGGCGCCTTAATATTTCCTACGAATTTAACAACGGAAGGGCAGCGACAAATTGAATTAATTTTGAGCGAAGGATTAGCAATGGAAAATTCGTCGTTACGACTTTTAGTATTTATTTATAAATTTTATATTTTGTAGCGATAAAAAAATCCGTCGTTAGTTTCTATTCTAAATAAATCAAAGATGTTTGTTAGCGACGGAATTTATATGTTTTGTTAAATCCGTCGCAAAATAAAATAAAAATTTAGGGATAAGTTAGGGCACACAAAATTCCCTCTCAGTTCTACTAACAAAAGATTTGAGCTCTCCCACTCTCTCTCTCTTCTGCTCTTCAACTATTCCTCTCCCCTATTCTTCAAATACTACAAATAATTGCTCTTTCACTCTGAGTTTCTATCAATTTTCGAATTCAAAATCAAGTGAGTTGTACTAACTTTTGTATACTCTAATTTCGAGTTTATTTTTTGTGTATTAAGATGTGTTCTATCAATTTTTGTTGATTTTGTTTGTGGGTTTTGGTAATCTTGAAATATGAGACTAGGGTTCTACTAGGAAGAATGATTTTTCCATAATCGAGTTACACTTTGCAATTAGGGTTTGTTTTAAGAGATTAGTGATATTATAAATGATGTCAAAATTAGATCTTAACATAATCACTTTTTGTTGTTAGTAATCTGCTGTGAATAAGACTACTCTTTTGTTGTTAGTAGTCACTTTTTCTATCTGGGTTTTGCTTGAACAACAACAAGATTCTGAGCATTATCAGGAATACATTTTGCTATGCTTGTTGGGTCTTTGAGTTCTATTTTTAAATTCTGTTTGTATTTTTCTATTTTGAAATTGTTAATTTGAAAAGTTTAGTTTAGGCATCGTATAACTCGTTTTATGAGAATATATAGTGGTGTTTAATTATTTTTTTCTATTTTAGAAGGCCTTATTGCAGCTTATGAAAAATATGTGGAGTTTTGTTTCTTCGTGAACATGTTTGCTGCCTGTTTGTCGTAATAACAACTAACCAAGTAAGCTCTCCTTCTCTATCTTATTCTATTTCGTTTTTCTTGGTTTATCAAAGTCATGACTTATAGAAAAAATGTTTATTTGTGATAGTCGATTAGTAATTTTGATATGTATTTGGTAGCTGATTCAATTATAATTTTTACGTATTGTCAAACATTGTCGAATTAGATACAAGTTAATGAAAATGGTTCAAGAAAGAGAGTTTTAGATAAGCATTAACATTATCAACTTAAAGAAGTTGTTCATAAACTAAACAAAAAATGATTTTCTATTCATACACATAATTAGTGAAATGACTAACAAACAAACAAAAAATGACATCTATTGCCATCAACTTTTTTCTGCCACACACAAGGAAGTAAATCAAGAAGAGACTAGCAAAATTTTCATCTAATATTTTTATTTGTACCTAAACTTCTGCAGTAAGTCAATCAAATTTTGGTGTATCGAAGATTTTTTCCATGCTCCATATCAAATGAAAGATTCTTCTTGAGTTCTCGTTGTCATACTCTGCTGGATTAGATACAAGTGCTTGAGATCTCTGATGGTTAATCAGATTAACATGTCTTTCACAAATTTTAGATTTAATGTAAAGTATGCAAAGTTCAATTTTTCATATCTATTAAGTAACTGCTTGCTTTCTCTGCTCTACTTCTCTGTTCTTTTCTTTGTGCTTCTCTATTTATGTAAAGAAATTCACCTGATCGACATACAATGATATTTAAGTTTGTATTTTTTTCTTTTCCACAAGGTGTTATTATAGTTTGTGGAGAATATGTGGACCTTTGCTTCTTCGTGAACATGTTTGCTGCTTATTTATCCTAAGAACAACTATATCAAGTTTACGTAAGTTCTACTTATCTCTCTTAGTCTGTTTAATTTTTTGGGTTGTCTAGCTTTATGCTTGATGAAACTTTCAGAAGGGTATTGATTGTGAGCAAACATGGGATAATTATGCATATGGTGGTTAACATTTCAAATGTTATACACAAATTTTGCTGACATTGCAATCTTTCGAGGCTCTCAAATCTTGTCTTGTTCCACTAATTTCACTCGCCCTGCATCCTTCTCTTTTCATCCACCTTTTCTCAACTTTTCAGCTCCTCGGTATGATTTTTATTTGGTACTCCATTATATTTACAATCGTAACACTAGAAATTAGTTACTAGCAAGAGAAATGAAATTCAAACCACTTTCTTGATTGTTTGCAGTAATTTTTGTATTTATCTTTTTGGCATCACACTGTTTGTAACTTTACAATAATTAGAGTACGATACAACAAGTGTAGTGCTTATTTTATGATCTAACTTTAGGCTTATAATTATCAAATGGCTTGACATTTAATTAGCCTAAACTAGAATTAGTAGTAGAACAAGTCATCATATCATTTATGTGTAGGGATTTAAGAGAGTACACTATTTTAAAATAACATTATAGTTGGGTCAAATCATACTAAACTAACTGGACAGTGATAAAATAACATAAAGGAGCACTAATAAATGTATTTCAGTATGATCCTTCCCTTGTCATTGCACTTCCTGCAACTTATCATTTTCTTGTTATTGCACTTTTTGTAACTTAGGATTAATAGAATAATATATTTTAAGATAACTGGACAGTAATCAAGAACACTTATATTAATAGAAAAGGCGGTGAATGATTTAAAAAGTGCAAATATATACTCTTTTTCATAAAGGTATTTTAATCTGATCTTTTCTTTGGAGGACATCCAGATTGTATAACTTATAAAAGAGAAATTTCTGATTGTCTTGATTGTTCTAAAATTTATAGGAACATGAGTAATTTGAAGCGTGGTTGGATGGACGAGGGGGTATACTCTCTAGTTTTATAACCAGTGTCAGTATGCATGTTCCCAAAAAAGTCGTATGAGTGGTGACAACATTAAATGTCCTTGTAAAAAATGTCATAACCTTAAATACATGGATGTTGAAATGGTTAAATATCACCCTTTTCAATAAGGATTTGTTGAGAACTATTTTGTTTGGAAATATCAAGGGGAAGAAGATGTTATTGATGAGATGTATTCTCCTAATGATTTGCATGGTGGCACTCAACCTGAATTGGGATATGATAATCCGTACTGACAAATGGTTTTGGATGTAGCTGGTCCAAACTTTGATCAAGGTTTGAGTCGACAATTTCATAACAATATTGAACATGAGTCATCTCATACTTATGAAACTTCAATGGAGGAGGAGATCAATCCTTCAATAGAGGAGACGTCTGATCTTCCAATGGAGGAGGAGCCTAATCCTGAGTCTCAAAGATTTTATGATTTACTACATGCTGCTGATGCAAAATTGTATCCCGGTTCCTCCGTCTCTCAACTTGAAGTTGTCTCTAGGATGTTAAACATTAAAATGGAGAACAACATGTCACAGAGAGGTTACAACCAAATGATGCAATTGTTGAAAGATTCTTTACCTGAAGATAACATAGTGCTTGATAACTATTATCAAACAAAGAAGTTGGTGCGTAGCTTGGGTTTGTCAGTTGAGAAGATTGATTGTTGTGAATCAGGATGTATGTTATATTGGGGTGATGATGAGAACCTTACATCTTGTAAATTTTGTGGCAATCAGAGGTATAAACGTCGTGTAGGCTCTCGTAAGAGGAAATCGGTCCCTTATAAGTAAATGTATTATTTTCCTTTGATTCCTAGATTGAACTTTAGATGTTTTGGTACAATAACTTTCAGGTTCTAGGAGGGGTTGTTTTCCGCAATAGTTCATTAGTTGTTTGTTAAGACTTTCAGAACTTATGGGAACTCCGTATTAATTATTTAGTTATTTAAACCTGCTTCCGTAGCTTTAAACGTTTACTTTATGTTAAGTTGCTCAATTGAGTTATAGTTATGATTCTCCCAGCAGAGGGTTAGTGTGGGTGCCACTCATGACGGTATGGGTCGTGACAAAGTTAAATCAAACCATATGTAAATGAGTATGAATGAACCATTGTATGCCATGAATCAACACTTGAATGTATGATTATGAGAATGTACATTATGAGTGTGATTGTGATTGTGGTTATGTTGATTAGATCTGATGTCACGTTTCGACACATACATTGGATCGGGTGTCACGTTCCGACACACTAATTGGAATCAGGTGTCATGTTTCGACAAATACATTAGATCGGGTGTCACGTTCCGACACACTAATTGGGATCGGGTGTCACGTTCTGACACACTAACAGTTTGGGTATGTGTTCCATGAGAGAACCATTGTGTTGTCATATCTAATTGTTATTGAGAATGTGGAATTGTACATCGCTTCATAAATGATAATTGTATATATATTATGTATATGCGTGTTTATTATGTTGTGACTTCTTATATATATTGTGCTTACTGGAATAGCCGCATGATCCTATCAGTACATTGTGGTTGTGTACTGATACTTCACTTGCTCGTTCTTGGTTGAGTACAAAGCATCTTCAGGCGTCTATTGATAGACCTCATCTAGGAGATTAATGATCGAGACCAAATTTCAAGGGTAAGCCAGTTCTTTCAGGCTACATGTTTTAGTAGTTTGCTTATATTTGGTTGGGGTTGTACCCCTTTTCCTTAGACTTGTTGAACTTTAGATGTTTTGGTACAATGACTTTCAGGTTCTAGGGGTTGTTTTCTGCAATAGTTCATTAGTTGTTTGTTAAGACTTTCAGAGTTTATGGGAACTCCGTATTAATTATTTAGTTATTTAAACCTGCTTTTGTTGCTTTAAATGTTTAGTTTTGGTTAAGTTGCTCAGTTGGGTTATAGTTATTGTTCTTCCACCGGAGGGTTAGTGTGGGTGCAACTCACGACGGTCGTGGTCATGACATAAAATTTCACCTCTTCACGCTCATTACAAATTTTTAATCCTTCAAACTCATTCTTTAACATACGCATACTTATGAAATGCAATGTAGTGTAGTTAAAAGGTACTTTCTTAATGGTTTTTGACAAATTATTAGTTGCAATACTCATGTTCTTCATGCCTCCAACCTCCGCATCTCTCCACATAAAATTTTACAACTTAACCTTATAACTTTTCGTCCTAGCCTATTATTTTCTTTTCTTTTTTACTATTCTATTGTACATATATACATACACTCTCTCATGTTCTTCCACTCTCTAATTGTTTGAGCTTGCTATTTCAAATTGCAAGTTAGCTATACTGTAACTATTTTCTATTATTATATAATAGAAACTATAAGAAAAATGGAAAGATTCGCTTTCTTTTAATCGGCTCCTTCTTCTTTGTCAATGCTACTAAGGGCAAACAAAGTCCTTACTCGTATTCCACCAACAACTCGCGTATCGTATAGAACTTTTTCCTATCCTTTCCGCATAGACTTGCTTCTCACCTGTGTCAAAAGCCAGTTGAGTTTTACTCTTCAGTAAGAATGATAAAGCATTTCGCAAGCTTGAATCCCTATAAAAAGCTGCTTACCAGTTATGCCGAAGAGAAGAATATGGAGGATTGATCCTATTCACTGCTAATCATGCAGTTTCCTTCCAATGATAAGGCTAACATCGTGTAAGTTGAAATAACTATGAAGAAGCCGGAAATTTGAAATAGTCATTTTTGGAAAGAATTCAAATCTGGAAATTTGGTTAAGTATGGAAAAAAAATTTGAGTTGTTGGTCAACTTTGAGCAGTCATAACTCCTAGCTCAGGATGAGTTAGGTGAATTTACAGTTATGTTTGGAAAGCCCTTGGAATGATCTTTCCAACGCCGCCGAATTTACTCGATTCCGAGTTCATATGAGTGAGTTATGCCCTTTCGAAGTTGGGCTGCTGGTAAGGGAAGTTCATCCGAAATTTTAAGGGTAGTTTGGTCTTTTCCCTCACCTTTTCTTTTGGTTGTATATCAAGGGTCTAAGCTGATTTTACATCAGTTTTCCCTTTTAAAAGTGAGAGTTAGGGTTCTTGAGAGAAAATGAAAGAAGAGGAGAAAGTGAAGAAGAAGTAAAGTTCGTCAAGATCGTCGTGGTTTTCGTCGGGGGTGGTCCCTAAAAAGGTATGTGAGATCATAGTGTTGGGTTGGTTCATTCCCCCACACGCCAAACTTGTTTTAATTCCGAGAAAAGATTGGTTGTATTTGTTGAAGTTTGTGGTTGTGTTGTTGAAGTTTCTTGTTGATTTGGGACATGTTTCCGGTTGTGTTTTCGAGTTGAATCTATTGTATGTTGAGGGGTTTTATGATTCTAAGTGCTTAGGGCTGAAACCTTTGAAGTTAAGGTGGTTTAGAGTTGGAAAAATGAAGGGGAAAGTCGGGTTTTCTGGGGAAAAGGCTGAGGTGTCGCGTCAGCCAGCGCCCCCCAAAAGGGGCTTTGAAGTACCCCCCTTGGGGCGGCACGCCATGCAGGGCGCCCAGCAGGCCCTCTGAAACTTGAGGGCTAGCGCCCCGCACCTCTCAGGGCGTCAATGACGCCAGTCTTCCTCATTCCTTCCCCACTTTTTCATACATGTTCCTTGGTAATGTACCTATGTTTTATAGTTGTTTTCAACACTCCAAGGTACGTCTAAACATCAAGAACTCATCCATAAAAATGAGATCATTACCCTTGAATTCATATTCCAATTCGAGGAAAGTTCGGATCAAAGTCAAGTGAAGTTAGAGTCAAGCTTAGAAGTTAAGAAGTAAGTCAAAGCAAGTCTTTAATGTTTTTTCAAGAGTCTTTATTGAACATTTTAACTTCATTTTAAGGCTCAAGTTTCAAGTTAAGTAAAGAGTATAAAGTTGAGTTCATTTCTCAAAAGTTATTAGGGAACTAAATATTCCCAAAGAAGTTTATAAATGTTTTTACATTTGAGTAAGAAAGGAACTATGTTTTTCAAGTGAGCCTTTCGGCTAGATTTTGAGTAATTATCTCAAACTAAAGAAAGAGGTGTTTAAAACACATATGAGCTAAAGTATTTTGGGAGTAGTATTGAGCATCGAATTGGGGATGCAAGTTCATATTAACTCAATTCTCCATAAGAACCATATAGCCAAACATGGGAATTAACGGGTCATTCTTTTTAGATGATCACATAAGATTAAGCTAGTGGATCCACTAAGTTAAGTAAGGTCCTATATCACGGCAAGGTATAGGATGGTCCTTGGGCAACGTGAGGTAAAACGTTGTATCATCACTAGGGCTCATAGTGGTGGTTGTCGGTTAAAGAATCTCCCACTAAAGTTATATTACTTTTATATAAGTAAAGTTGAGT
>JAJOOR010026993.1:0-17867 GCA_036250505.1 Solanum acaule
TTATCCTTATTTACAGTTTTCGTAATCTTTTTCTTTTAAAAATTTTAATCTTCTTTTCTTTTTTTATTTTCTTTTGACATGTGTCATCTTTCTTCTCTTAGATATATACAATTAAGGTAACTGTAAATTTTTGATTTTTTTTTAAAAAAAAGCTGTAAAAACTGCCCGTTGAATTTTTCATTATTTTTGTAGTGTTTTTTACTTTTAGATTTTAAATTAATTTTAATAATTCTTAAATTCTCTTTTTTTGTGGTGCTGACACGTAGAATTTTTCATTATTTTTGTAGTGTTTTCAATTTTTAGTTTTTTACTTTTAGATTTTAAATTAATTTTAATAATTCTTAAATTCTGTTTTTTTGTGGTGCTGACACGTAGGCATTTTTTCTTCTCCTATTATATATAGATAGATTTTAAATCAGTTGGATTATTTGGTGAAGATTCAATAAAATAAATCGTTAGAACTTACAGCTGGTTTGATGGTTGTTACCTATGTGCTCTTACTTTAGGAAAAAGACATAAATTTATTCTTTAACTTGTCTCAAAAAATTAGCTACACACTTAAACTATTATGACAATCTATTACATATTCATATTAAAAGTGTAATTAATATCACCCTAAAACTTATTTGGAAATAAAATAAAATATCAAAAAATCAACTCTCGAAATTTGAATTCCGTCACATAAATTGAAGAGAGAATAGTTGTTGAATATTAATTGATTGGGGCCAGACATTAGTTTGTTTGGTCCCTTAGAAGTGATGTTTCTAAAAGTGTTTTTTTTTAAAATATATATTTTTGATGAAAAATTGTTTTTGTTTAGCCAATAAATTAAAAAAATACTTTTAAGCATTAATCAACATTTGACTGTGTTTTTTGAAAGTATTGTTAAGTATATCTTCTTCAAAAGTGTTTTTTTTTTAAAAAAAGAAGATATTATCAGAGATGAACTATATTTTTAGCTTTTGAGAAACAGTTGCTACTAAATACCAAAACACTTATTTTCTCAAAAAAATAGATCAACTACCTCACCCTTTTTTTAAAAAAAAAAGTACTGGCCAAATAGGCTAGTAACTGAGAGCAGAGGCAAACCCATATTTATATGTGGGGTGCACGTGCACCCATTAATTTCGGAAAAAAATTATATGTATATATGTATATTAATCTTGAAAAACTAGTAAAAATTAGGATATAATTAATAATGCACCCATGGGAAGCATAGCTGAATAGGAGTGTCTTTGTATCGCTGTTACAAGCCAGAAGAACCACCCGTGAGAGCAGGGTTTGAATCCAGTTAGAGCCTTATTTCTTTGTTTATATTTTAAGTTTATTGGTACACCTGAAATCTTTAAATCCTGGCTTCGCTTTTGTTGGAGAGGATTTACTTTATATTAAATCAGGAACAATAAGCTAAAGGAGAAATTCAGAACCGGTATACAAACTTCCTCTTAAAGTAACTTGTTAAAAGTATTTAAAAAATTATAATCAAACGCTAGCTAATTACTTTGTACTAGATTTACGGAGAATAGTTATTAAAGATTGAAAAATGAAAAAAAGAATGTGAAGGTGTAGTTTGGATAATGTTGTATTTGAACATAGACTCTTTTTATTTGTTTTACAGTACACTTAAAACTCAAACTTGCTTATTTATTTGATCATAAACTTTTTGTTATGGTTATGCAGTATATATACCATTCCATGCCATTACATTAGTATTTATTTATATTTTAAATCAGTTGGATTATTTGGTGAAGATTCAACAAAATAAATCGTTAGAACTTACAGTTGGTTTGATGGTTGTTACCTATGTGCTCTTACTTTAGGAAAAAGGCATACATTTATTCTTTAACTGGTCTCAAAAAATTAGCTACGCACTTAAACTATTATGACGATCTATTACATAGTCTTATTAAAAGTGTAATTAATATCACCCTAAAACTGACGTGGAAATAAAATCAAATATTAAAAAATCAACTCTCAAAATTTAAATTCCATCACATAAATTGAACAAAGAATAGTTGTTGAACATTAATTGATTGGGGCCAGACATTATTTCATCTTGAATGCATTTTCTATCAATGGAAAGAAAATCTAGCTATATTTTCGTTGGTAATCATCCTTAATATATATTGGTTTTTAATTAATATTCACCTAAAATATATAGATATATATGGAGAGATTCCATAGATATATTGATAGTAGAAATTAGAATGAGGTTAGATCTCCAAGTGGACAATAAATCGGACTAACAAATAGTTTGTTTGGTCCTTTAGAAACTGAAGTTTCTAAAAGTGTTTTTAAAAAAAAAAATATTTTTGATGAAAAATCATTTTTGTTTAACCAATAAATTTAAAAAATACTTTTAAGCATTAATCAACATTTGACTGAGTTTTTTAGAAGTACTGTTACGTATATCTTCTTCAGAAGTATTTTTCAAAAAAAAAAAAAGACGATATTTGCAGAGAAAAACTATCTTTTTAGCTTTTGAGAAACAGTTGCTACTACTTACCAAAACACTTATTTTCTCAAAAAATTAGATCAAATACCTCACCTTTTTAAAAAAAAAAAAAAAGTATTGACCAAACAGGCTAGTACCTGAAAGCAGAGGCAGACTCATATTTATATGTATATATGTATATTAATCTTGAAAAACTAGTAAAAATTAGGATATAATTAATAGTGTACCCAAGAGAATCATAGCTGCATAGGAGTGTCTTTGTGTTGCTGTTACAAGCCAGAAAAATCACCCGTGAAAGCAGGGTTTGAATCCAGTTAGAGCCTTGTTTCTTTGTTTTTATTTTAAGTTTATTGGTACACCTGAAATCTTTAAATCCTGGCTTCGCTTTTGTTGGAGAGGATTTACTTTCTATTAAATCAGGAACAATAGGCTAAAGGAAAAAATTCAGAACTGGTATACAAACTTCATCTAAAAATAACTTGTTAAAAATATTTAAAAAATTATAATCAAACGCTAGCTAATTACTTTGTACTAGCTTTATGGAGAATAGTTATTGAAGTTTGAAAAATAAAAAAGAATGTGAAGGTGTAGTTATTGAAGTTTGAAAAATAAAAAAGAATGTGAAGGTATAGTTTGGATAATGTTGTATTTGAACATAGACTCTTTTTATTTGTTTTACAGTACACTTAAAACTCAAACTTGCTTATTTATTTGATCATAAACTTTTTGTTATGATTATGCAGTATATATACCATTCCATGCCATTACATTAGAATTTATTTATATTTTAAATCAGTTGGATTATTTGGTGAAGATTCAACAAAATAAATTGTTAGAACTTACAGCTGGTTTGAATGGTTGTTACCTATGTGCTCTTACTTTAGGAAAAAGGCATAAATTTATTCTTTAACTTGTCTTAAAAAATTAGCTACGCACTTAAACTATTATGACGATCTATTACATATTCTTATTAAAGTGTAATTAATATCACCCTAAAATTGATGTGAAAATAAAATAAATTATTAAAAAATCAACTCTCAAAATTTAAATTCCATTACATAAATTGAACAAAGAATAGTTGTTGAACATTAATTGATTGGAAAGAATAGTTGTTGAACATTAATTGATTGGGGCCAGGCATTATTTCCTCTTGAATTCATTTTCTATCCATGGAAAGAATATCTAGCAATATTTTCGCTGCTAATCATCCCTAATATATATTGGTTTTTAATTAATATTCACCTAAAATATATAGATATATATATAGAGATTCCATAGATATATCGATAGTAGAAATTAGAATAGAGGTTAGATCTCCAAGTGGACAACAAATCGGACTTGTCAAAAATATTTTAAAAAGTTATAACCAAACGCTAGCTAATTACTTTATACTTGCCTTTTGGAGAATAATTATTGAAGTTTGAAAAATAAAAAAGAAAGTGAAGTTGTAGTTTGGATAATGTTGTATTTGAACATAAACTCTTTTTATTTATTTTTCAGTACACTTAAAACTCAAACTTGCTTATTTTGATCATAACTTTTTGTTATGATTATGCAGTATATATAATTCCATGCCATTGCATTAGTAATTATTTATATTTTAAATCAGTTGGATTATTTGGTGAAGATTCAACAAAATAAATAGTTAGAACTTACAGTTGTTTGAATGGTTGTTACCTATGTGCTATTAGTTTAGGAAAAAGGCATAAATTTATTTTTAACTTGTTTCGAAAAATCAGTTTATACACCTAAACTATTATGACGATCTATTACACTCATATTCTTATTAAAAGTGTAATTAATACCACCCTAAAACTCACATAAAAATAAATTAAATATAAAAATAAAATAGGTGTGTTTGAGTCGAAAATAAAGTTAAAAAAAATACTTTTTTTGACCCCCCCACCCCCCACCCCCTCTTCTTCATGCTCCTCTTCTCCTATTTTCCTTCGGACTTTTTCTTTTCATTTTTTCTTAGTCATAATTCTACAATTTGCCACTCAATTTCATTTGTTTTCTTATTTGCCACTCAATTTCATCATTACTTAGAAATTTTCCGCGGATTTCTCATTAATTTGACTCATATTTAACATAGCAAAATTGATCATATCAAAGTGATTCACACAAAAAAAAATCTTCTCCAAATTTCACAACGAGTCTAGGAGGCAGTCGACGTGTCAGCCATTCCATTCCCCCATTAGACTTTTTGTTCTCCTCATCTTTCCACTTTCCCCTTCAAATTTTCAACAAAATACAAGCAGACACTTCAACCCTAACCCCCCTCCCCTCCCCCCAACATATACTTGTAGCCTGTAGATATGCCTATACATAGAAAAAAATTACGATGGTTGAGGCACAATCAACTATAATTGTATGAGGGCACCATTTCCTTTTGATAAGTGTTTTTGTGGGGCCCTTTTCTTGTTGTCACACTCTCTCTCACTCTTCCATTTTCTCAAATTTTAGTCTTTTCTTTATCTGCCTTTTTTTTCTTTGCAAAATCCCTTTTCTATTTTATCTTTGCACCCTTTTTTAATCAATGTTTCTATATTATTATTTTTAATTCCTAACTCTTAGTGCAAAAATATATTCATACTACTATTATCTTTGCTTTCATAAATTCATTTGATTGCTTTTTTTTTTTCTATTAATTCTTGTAACACACAAAAAAATATATATAAAAGTTTTGTTTCACATTTAAGACACTAAACGTAAAGAAATTTAAAAAGAAAATCTTGAATAAGAAACACAAAATTAATAATGGCAATAATTATTGGATACATACCACAAAAGTAGATAATTTAACAAATATGGAAAAGAAAATATAATTGAGTAATTGATATCATTAATACATTATTATTAATATAAAGCATTCAAATACATTAAGTGTTTATAGAATAAACAAAAATAAAAACATAGTATTTGATAAGAATTGAGTGATTAAAACTGAAAATCTCAAAAAATAAATTAGTGACTAAAATTTAAAAAATTAAAATTTAATTATGGATTTAAGTGTAATAAATAATACCGATTGAATTTTAGTAGCTCAATTGGTTGATTACATAAATTTTCCTTTGTTGGTGAGAGTTCAATTTATTTATATTTTAGTTTCACAATTTTCAATTTCTTCGAATTCATCCAAAACAAATTAAATTTAAATTTTTCTAACATATTACTTTAATTTTCCATATATATATATATATATATGTATATGTATACACCGTGGTGAGTTTCAAAGTTTCGTTCTATTAAAATAAATAACACTAAGAGTTGACAAACAAAAAAAAAATGCAAGTAAGAAAGAAAAAAGTAAAAGAAAAGATTAAAATTTGAAGAGAAATTAGAAAGGAAATGAAATAAGTACGATGGGTCCCACAGTATACAGATGGCAACCAAAAAAGGCCTCACACAACTGACAATACGTGAGCCTCGCACAAAATAAAAATTTTCCTATACATACACTCACTTGTCTTATTTATCTAAAAATTGAATTTTTTCATCTGGGCATTCTTATATATGTGCATATTCACACACTCACTTGCCTTATTTGTTAGTTGTTTAGATCTGAAAATGTGAAGCTCATTGAAACACCATTAGAGTCATGATCGAAGCTTTGAGCTCGCTGAAACACCTGCAACAGAAACAAAAAGAAAAGAATCGGAAAGGGGAAAGGGTATTCATTTTTAAAAGGTGTGAATTAACTTTTAGTAATAAAGAAAAGAAAATAAAAATAATATAAAAATTAATTTATAACATGATGCTAATGTGGCAACGGTGTAATACACCACATATTGTGAGAGTGGTGTTACGTATCTCAAGGTAGTATTAAATTCACTTTTAAATAGTAAGGGTGTGTAATAGGTCGTCATAATAGTTTAAGCGTGTAGCTGACTTTTCGATACACAAGTTTGAGGGGAAATTTATATCATATTGTTAAATTTATTGTTATGTAACGCTAAAAAGTTTCATTTTGTGTAACAATTGAATTGGTGTGATTACATCACTATCTCTTTTTTACTTAATTTATTTATTATTTAATAATCTTATTTTATCTTTTACCCTTTGAAACTACATTTTACGTAGGTTTAACATTATATAATGACAGTAATTAATTATTATCTTTATCAAAATAATACAATACAATACAAATTACAGTATGAAACATAGACTCTATCTTTATATAATACATTTATATGCAATCATGTGGTCTATTCTTTTTGTGTTGATTTTTACTTGTTATTGTTTTGTATAAATGTTTACATAGTGTATAGTATAAACTAGAGGTGTCAAATGAGCGGGTTGTGTTGAAATTGAAGATATTAAAATGGGTTAAAATTGAAATTGGGTTGGGTCTTGACCCGCCCAAGTTTATTTGGGCTCAAATGAGCTTAAAAACGGTTGGGTCTTGGCCCACCCAATTTGACCCGCTTAATCTCAATAATTTTAATATATTGTTATTTAAGTTTTATATCCACAATTTGAATTTCAACTCAATAAAAAAAATTTACAAATGGATAGATAAATCCTAAAAGATATAAAGTAGATTGTAATTCATGTCTTCAATATAGGGAACATTACTTCAATACAAATAAAAAGTCTTAAAACTAGTTGAAATTAGAGATTAAATTTGGCTCAATTGAGGATTCTCTTAAAATGGGTTAAGGCTTGAATGACTTGAGATTGAACCCAATTCAAATTATCTTAAGTCCAATCCTTAAAATTTTGGGCAGGTTGGACGGGTTAGCTATAGTTGAGCTCATTTTTTACACCCCTAGTATAAACGTTTGCATCTACGTACAAGACTTTTACTATTATCTATAAAAGGATTGATAGACTATTTAGGGTCGTTTCATAGAGGGCATCAATAATGCACTCATTAATTTTATACTTTACTAATTGTTTCTCCCCAATATACACGCAAGTGTATGTGGTCGCGCAAGTAATATAGATTCTTTAAAGAAACAAGTTATCATTCCCAAAGGACTTATGATCGATTTATATCTAACACTCAATTCCACAAATAAAATAAAAGTAACCTTTTCAAGAGTTGGTGATGGTTGTTTACTGCTACTACGAATTATGCAATAACTAAAAGTAACTATTGTGAACGACTTTAAGATGATGTTTCAAACAAGTAAAAGACAATTCCAGGGCTGCAGCATGTAATGAATCTCATGTATCATATTATCGGCTTAGAACTGATTTTAGTTGTCAAGTTACTAGTTTACATGGTTAATTGTATAAGTCGGGTTAAACACCTCTAGTCGCCTACTCCAATTAGCTGCCTAACTATATTGTTTGGAGGAGATAAATAGACTAACTAACGAGCATTTATATTTCATCTTGTTTCGTAACCAAGCGAGTTGTTCGTCTGGGCATCACTCCTGAACACAAATCACCTCAACTTAATGGGTCGATCAAGCTCTCTATATTCTCTGATCTATCTAATCCGTCCTCTCTCGATTTTAAGATTAGACAATAGATTTATCTTATGGTGCGCAAGCATAAAATACTAAAACAAGAATATAGAAGTAACTTAAAATGACAACCAAGAATTAATTCATCAACCTTAAATAATCAACATTCAATCCGTAGCTACAGCCCCAGAACTAGGGAGTTTAGCCACTCATGCTATCAGAAAACCACAAAATACTATTGTTCATGCGATTTCCGAAAAATAAAAGAGTTAGAAATTGAAACCTATTACCAACGATGAAACTTGCTCTTGCACACCAAAATAATGTCGAACCCTAACTATGTAGCCCAAGGAGTCTATTTATAATAGTTGGGAAAATTAGAGTCAAAATCTGCTTCAACAAGGAGTCCCTTTTAAATCAAATTTCGCTCAAACGTCCGCAAGGTTGTGGGGCATCGCGCCCTAATCATGCTTGACAGGCTGGCGTGCCGCGCTGCCAGTGCGCCAAAATGCATCCCCAGTAAACTGGGCCTTGGCGCGTTACGCCTTTGCTGCGCCAGTGATGCTGGGGCGCCGCGCTAGCTTTTGCTCCTGGCGACACTTGTCGTCTTCAAATCATTTTCCTTCCTTGAATCGATCACTTCCCTTAGGATCCCTGCAAAATTGATAATCATGTATGTTAGTATGCAATCATCGCAATTCTACGTAAAATATGTTAGTTAGATTAGTGAATGTCCTTAAACTCACATTAAAAAATAGGTAATTTGTAGTAATTGGGCATATAAATATGCCCAAGATCACCACCCCACACTTAAACATTTCTGAGTCCTCGAACAAACTCTATCTTATTAAATCACACTCTTTTGCATATCCCTTGAACTTATCAACCCACCTTAAAATCAACCAAATATTTTTAATCATGATTTTGTAGTTCACAATGGATGCAACATTTCAAAACTTTTACACCAAGTTACAACACCTATGCTCAAAGAATGACTCTTTTACTATTTTTCCGGGCTAATGCAAACTCATACAAACATACCGATTAGATAATCCGAACATATGCCATGAATGCCCTTACTGATTTATGTTTAGTATAGCCTTTTACTCAAGCAATCATAATATGAACAAGGCCTATTTTTCAAACAATCAACTCACTCTCACAAATGAAGTTCTTACTTCTCTCAACATGCCATAAGTTTCCCCATAGTGTATTCTCACTTTCACATTGTATTTCTCAAGGAATCAAGAGGACTTCTATTTGGTTGTAATGTTGGCTTAAGGTAAGGGAGGGAATATTTAGGAATCATTTTAGTGACTACACCTCCCTAATGCACATGTCATTGTTTTGCCAACAAAAATCCTCGTTAGCTTTTCTTTCTTCTTAGTACGCACTTCATGAATATTTTCTGTGTTGCTCCATCTTTGCCCATTATTCTCTTTTTTTTTTAAAATGCCTTCACACTAGCCACCCTCACTCGAGATTTTAAGGTTCGAGTGAGGTACACAATATCCGTGGTAGGACCAGGGCCAATGTTTAGAGCATATTACTGAAATAGCCACCCTCAATTTAGTTGAGGTGCATAATGTCACTAAGGACCAGGGCCAAAACAGAGTTTCACTTATTCTTTTCTTTTCCACACAATTTAGCATTTCACCCTTTCTCATATCAACCAACATTTTCAACCCTTCTTCTTAACATAGTGCATTAAGGATTTCATTGGGATCAAAAGATTTTGGTATCAAGCAAAAAAGTTTTGGCTTATTCATGTGGCTTATCAACAAACAAGGCTAAAGGCTCAATGGAGCTTCACTAGGGGTAATTTCAATGGAAGGCATACACTTAGAGTCAAGAATTGGCTTTTTTCAAAGAAACGCCTCAATCACATTCCCTAAGTCATACAAGCTACTTATTCAACACACACAAGGCAAGTTCTAGGTTTCAATTGAAGCAAGAACCAAAACAACAACTCACCACTCATGGCATCATGACACATATAAGGACATATCAACTAGCATGCTCATACATCTTGCATTACGATACTACTACACAATTAAGCCCATTTATTTTTATTTAGAGTCACAACTAAGAACACATGTTTGTTTCAAGGTTAATATTCTTTTGCATTTTTCCACTTATGACTACCCATGACGTCTGGCAAACTTTTTCAGACATAGTTTCAAAAGACTGAGGTTGGTTTCTTAATCCTACTCCTCTATGTGACTAATTTTCCCTTAAGACGGTCGTCATCTATCCATCATCGGGAACTGTCACTCCTACGACGACTCTAAGAGTCAATAAAGTAATAAAACTAGTCCTAGTCGGTTCAAAGGGACTATCCTCAATAAAAGTACCGAAAACAAATGCTGAGGAACCCAAAAAAAACATTTAAGCATAAACTATAAGGAAAAACTATGTACAATGAAGTTCAACTTCCACCCCACACTTAAAGGAAACACTATCATCAATGTGCAAAGTAAAACAAAGTGAAAAGGTAAAAGAGAACTCTTTTTCGGCCTCTAGGCCACGTGCTACCAATCAACGACCCGCATTAGTATCACCATCTCCGGGGCCAGTATCATCCGATGCATCCTCATATGAGCTATCCTCCTCATCAGTAGTGGCATCATCATCATCAATGGGTTCTTGGAAAATCGGGCCCATTCGACACAAGTACATCGCACTATCCGTCAAAGGGTAACGCTCTGCTAGTGTCGCCATTTCATCCTTAGTCACCGGACGACCACTTATCCGCAATTGTAGCTCAACCATTCCAAACATACGCCCCATCCAACTATCATCACGAGCTTGCCTATCAATAGCAGTTAACACGGGCCCTTGTGATGGATCGTGCACTTTAGTTCTTGTGACATTAACCAAGCGGCACACTAAGTGAAGGGCACGAGAGAGGGGGGGGGGGGACACATCATGAACTTCCTCCTCAATTTGTAAATCCCGGATGTACCTAGTAATGATGCTCCAATAATAGAAACGTCATCTCTTATTTGTCCTAAACTTAAGCATATTTTGCTTCAAAATTACCCCCACATTCACTAGCAAACCTTTCATCAAACGGTGTGCTAGCACCACTATCTCCCTAGTGACAATAGTCGTATGCTTACATGGTAGTAAGGTGCTACACACAAATTTCAACCAAATGCGAGCCTCCAAATGGAAGTGACCATAGTGAAGAGTCAAATAGCGCCCCGTGTCTCTAACCCTATCCCACCGCGCAATAGAATTCACCCTACACAAAGTATGCCTAATATCACGATAAGGGGTCCTTTTAATCATTGCCAAAAATTTAGAATTTTCACAATTTGGTGCACCCAAAATTCAAACCCGGTTATCCCTAATTAACCCTTGGTTTAACTCAACACGATGTGCATTCCAATTCGCATAATATTCATGGACTAAGCTTAAATTTCACTTACCTTGATCTACGAAGACATATTGAAGTCCCAAGGCATGGATTTGGGCGTGAATCTGGGGAAATTCTTGTCGCAACCGCCCCTCATCTACATACTCATCACCTAGGTACTTGGATCCTTGTTGACATTCGTACCAATCCTCTCCATAGTGCATTAAAGCTTGCTTTCCAAATTTTTGATGCGGCAAATTGGTGGTTTCCCGATTAGAACTTCCGTCAGTCGCTCCTTTCCTACTCCTCTTACTACCCGAACCACTAGCAACATTCTTACCCTTAGGAGCCATTTTTACACCCTATCAATGGTAGAAACTAAGAAAAGAAGAAAAAAAAATTTTGGGGAAAAAGGAGGGGGGTTGGGTGGGCAGTGGGGTGGATGGTTAGGGTTTGGAAAGTTTGGTGGATTGGAGTGGATTTTAAGGGGTGAGAGATGGGGAAAAGGCAAGGGAAGAAGGTTTTAGTAAGGATTAATGGAGGAATGTGGGATTTTGGGAAAGAAAAGAAGTGGAGAAGAAGAAGAAAAATTTGGAATTTGGAGAGAATTTGGAGGAGAAGGATGGTTAGAGAGAGAAATAATGGGGAAAAAGTGAAGTGGGTTTTGGGTAGGTGAAGGATTAAAAGTGGGTCCCACGAATTTCCCAACAATTTCAGAAAACTTGTTGGCGCGATAGGGGGTGACGCGCTTCCAGAAAGCACCCCCAGTCAAACTCTTTTTGACGCGAGGCGCCCTGCCTGCGCCCAAAGATGTGGCGCAGCGCGCCCAGGCAGTGCCTGCCATCAGCATTCTCTGCGGGCCTGCCGTGATGGTGGCGCATTGCGCTATCAGTGCGCCAAAAAGAGGCCGTAGTAAGTTAGCCTTGGCGTGGCGCGCCTAAATTGTGCCCAAACTGCATTTTTCAATGTACTTCTTCTATTTTCGGGTGGTTTATCTTCTTATGACCTGCGCATCAACCAAACAATGTGACATAATAATGGTGGGTTGCCTCCTACCCAGCACCTTAGTTTTGGTCGTGGCACGACTCATCTTTTTGTATTTTTCTTTATAACTTCGAAAGTACTATCCAAATGACAAACTAAAAAGATAAAAAATCTACACCTAGAAATTTGAAACTAAGCTAAAATTTCAAAATTAAGCCAAACTACTACCTATTACATATCATTCACGGGTTGCCTCCCGTGTAGCGCTTGATTTAACGTCGCGGCATGAATCAACTTGGATCATTCGTCATTTAGCTCAAGAGCCTCCCAATCACGATCCGAATCGACACCAAAGTAGTGTTTCACCCTTTGCCCATTTACCAAGAACGTAGGGCCAATATCATATTTAGGTTCAACAACCCCATGTTGTGTCATTCTTACCACTTCGAATGGACCACTCCATTTAGACCTTAGTTTTTTGGGGAATAACCTCAATCTAGAGTTAAAGAGTAGTACCTTTTCTCCTGGAGTGAAAGTACGAGTAACTATGTGCTTGTCATGCCACCTTTTCATATTTTCTTTGTAAAGCTTTGCATTCTCATATGCGTGGAGCCTAAACTCCTCAAGTTCATGCAATTGATTCACCCTCTTTCTACCGGCTAGCTCGAGGTCTAAGTTCAACCTCTTAATTGCCCAATAAGCTTGGTGTTCTAATTTCGCCGGAAGATGACATGCTTTACCAAATACTATGTGATAGGGAGAAGTCTCTACGGGTGTCTTATACACAGTCATATATGCCCACAACACATCTTCTAACTTCTCAGACCAATCTATCCTCCGCGCATTCACCATTTTCTGCAAAATTTGCTTCACCTCTTTTTTCGAAACCTCCACTTGGCCACTCGATTGGGGATGGTAAGCTGTAGCAACCTTATGACGAATACCATACTTAGCAAGAAGATTTTTAACTAAATGGTTAATGAAATGCTTACCTCCATCACTTATGATTGCCCTTGGAGTGCTAAAGCGAGTCAAGATGTGCTTCTTGATGAACTTTATAACCACCCTTGAATCATTCAAAGGAATAGCGACAGCCTCAACCCATTTACTCACATAATCCACAGCCACAATGATGTATTGGTTTCCATTCGATGGATCAAAGGGACCCATAAAGTCAATATCCCACACATAAAAAATTTCCACCTCTAAAATGTTACTTAACGACATCTCATGTATTTTTGAAATAGTACCCAACCTTTGGCATTTATCACAACCTTTCACAAAAGCAGTAGAATCTTTAAATAACGAGGGCAAAAAGAAACCAGATTGTAGTACCCTATGCATCATGCGCTCTCCTCCATGGTGACCTCCATATGAGCTAGCATGACACCTTTCGAGCACTTTTTGAACCTCATACTCCGAAATGCATCTTCTCACCACCCAATCCACTCCTTTCTTGAAGAGGAATGGTTCATCCCAAATATAGAACTTATTGTCATGATTTAGCTTTTTCTTTTGTTGGGTGGTTGCACTCGGAGTGTAGTCTCCACTCACTATCAGATTCACAATGTCCGCATACCATGGACCTTGAGAGATATCTAATGCCATCAACTGATCATCCGGAAACTCTTCTCGAATTTGCTCACCTTCATTCACATGGGAAAAATCCTCCAACCTAGACAAATTATCAGCTATTTGATTCTCAGTACCTTTCCTATTTTTAATCTCAAGGTCAAATTCTTGGAGAGGCAATATCCACTGAATTAGCCTTGGTTTAGCATCATTCTTATTGAATAAGTACCTAATAGTTGCATGGTCAGTAAAAAAAATAACTTTAGTACCTACCAAATACGATTTGAACTTGTCGAAGGCGAACACTAGAGCTAGCATCTCTTTCTCAGTCACTATGTAATTAGCTTGTGTAGAGTCCAGGGTCTTGCTTGCATAATAGATCGAGTGGAACACCTTTCCTTTTCTTTGTCCCAATACTGCACCCACTGCTACGTCGTTTGCATCACACATAAGTTCAAATGGTAATTCCCAATCAGGAGCAATTAAGATGAGAGCCTCAATTAAGTTCCTCTTCAACATCTCAAAAGCTTTCAAACACATCTCATCAAAGTCAAACTTCACTTCCTTCTCCAAAAGACTGCGCATAGGTCTAGCAATCTTGGAAAAATCCTTGATGAATTGCTGGTAAAAACCTGCATTACCAAGAAAACTACGCACCCCTTTTACAGAAATGGGAGGGGGCAATTTCTCAATAACTTCTACCTTGGCTTTATCAACCTCTAAACCCAACTTAGACAACTTGTGACCCAACACTATCCCCTCTCTAACCGAAAATTGATATTTTCCCCAATTTAGCACTAAGTTAGTGTCCTCACACCTATCAAGTACTTTATCAAGATTCTGGAGACATACCTCAAAAGACTTCCCAAAGATGGAGAAATCATCTATGAACACCTCTACAAAGTCTTCCACCATATCATGAAAAATGGCCATCTTACACCTCTGAAAAGTTGTTGGTGCATTGCAAAGTCCGAATGGCATGCGTTTGAAAGCATAGGTACCATAAGGACAGGTGAACGTGGTCTTTTCCTAATCCTCGGGGGCAATTAAGATCTGGTTGTATCCAAAATACCCATCTAAGAAACAATAGTACTCTTGCCCTGCTAGTCAGTCAAGCATCTGATCAATGAAGGGAATCGGGTAGTGATCTTTCCGGGTGGCATCATTAAGTTTTTGGTAATCCATACAAATTCTCCAATCGGTCACTGTTCTAGTAGGGATCAACTCGTTCTTTTCGTTCCTTACCACTGTCATACCTCTCTTCTTGGGAACACACCGCACAGGACTTACCCACTTACTGTCATAAATTGGCTACACAATTTTAGCATCTAGCCACTTTATTACCTCATTCCTTACCACTTCTTTCATCAAATGATTTAGCCTATGTTGATGTTATGCACTTGGTTTGTGATCATCTTTCATGTAGATTATGTGCATACATAACACCAAATTAATCCCATGAATATTAGCCATCTGCCATCCAATCGCTTTCTTTCTCTGCTTTAGGATCCTCAATGCTGCATCAACCTTTATTTCAGACAACTCGCAGAAAGTATAATATGCAAAGTTTCATTAGCACCCAAAAAATGCATACTTTAGGTGAGTAGACAGAGTTTTTAACTCCAGCTTGGGAGTTTCTTCTATTGAAGGCTTTGGTAGAGGTCATAACTCACGATCTAATGACTCTACTCTACGCTTGTGAGTCTCCACAAGTGCTAGATTCAAACATGTTTCTATCTCTTGGGCATCAGTATCTCCATCCACTTCATGACCCACTAACACTCTTTCTAAGGGATCTTCAGGCACAACGGACTGCGACTCTAATAGGTGGTCTACAATCGTAATATCAGACAATTCTTCATAGCTAAAAGGCAATTTTAAAGCGAGATCAAATATCAAACACTTCAACCTTATCATGTACCATCATAGTTAATTGTCCAGCTTCTACATCAATCAATGACCTCCCCGTGGCCAAGAACGGACGTCCCAAAATGAATGGGACTTTAGAATCGGGTTTAAAATCTAAGACCACAAAATCCACCGGGAAAATCAAGGAACCTACTTGTACTAACACATCTTCTACCACCCCCTCAGGCCTAGTAATGGATCTATCAGCAAGTTGGAGAATGATAGTGGTTCATTTTGGACTACCCAACCCAAGTTTTCTATACAATGATAAGGGCATAAGATTTATACTCGCCCCCAAATCACACAACCCCCGGGCATGAACACTTTGCCTAATTGTAATATGCACAGTAAAACTACTCAGATCTTTTAACTTTTTGGGCAGTCTATTTTGGATTTTGGAGCTGCACTCCTCAGTAAGTGCCACAGTTTCATACTCCGTGAGCCTCATATTGTTAGCCACTACCTCCTTCACGTATTTACCATACTTTGGGATACCCTGCAAAATGTCAACCAAAGGCAGATTAATGTGAACCTATTTAATGAGAGAGAGAAACTTACCTAAGCATTCATCCTCTTTCTGAGCCTTTGTGGAAACGAAGGTGGTAGTTTCTTTTGAGGAATGGGTAGCTCAACATTGGAACTTTTTACTACCTATTCCACTTTTTTTGTTTAGTACCTACCTTAGGATCTCTCTTCTTTGGAGCTAGTTCCACTAATTGTAACCCACTTCTAGTACTCACCATATTTAGTTGCTTGGGGTTAGGTTCAGTATTACCGGGCAGCCCACCTTAGGGACGCAAGTTCAGAGAATTGGCTACTTGCGCAACTTGTTTCTTTAAACTCATTTGGGACATTTGGATGTTTATGATGTTCTCATCCTGCTTATCTATCCTAACATTGAGCTTTGTCCCTATTTCAGCCATGAGATTTTGGAGTAGCTCTTCATTCGTCATCCCCCCTTTTGGTGCATTAGGATTTGCGCCTTGGTTAGGAGTTTGGTATTGTTGCCCAGCCCCTTAAGAACGGTATTAGTTAGCCCCTTGCGCCTGATTTTGGTTTTGATTCCCGCCCCATGAGAAGTTAGGATGGTTCCTCCAACTAGAGTTATAGGTATTACTATAATTTTGTTGACCTACACTCATTTGCGCATTACCCACATAGTTTATGGAATTCGGGTTTGCCTCATATTGTTCGGTTTCATGAGCTCCACTACCACATACCCCACACCATTTGGATGCCTATTGTACCATGTTAACCGGTGCTTGGTTTAATGACATCTGTTTGAAATGCATGGCTATATTATGTTGCATCACATCCAGTTTGGCATTTATGGCGGTGGCTTGATCTACATCTAAGATTTTCGCGACCCTTTGGGTTATGGTTCTAGGCATTTCCACCTCATACCATCGGTTTCCTTCTGAGAGTCTATCGATTAAGTCGAATAACTCTTCACAGGTTTTTGCTAGGGCTTGTCCACCTGCTGCACTATTAAGAAGAACACGAGCATTATAATCTAAACTCTCAAAGAAAGTGTGAGAAAGTACTAAGGGTTCCGTCTCGGTTCCGGTTCCATCTCGATTCCGGATAGTACCGATTCCGTCTCGGTTCCGGATAGTACCGGTTTGATCCGGTATTGTATCGGTTCAGGAGGGGTAACGGGACGGAAACCGGGATTTACCGGTCCGTCCTGGTCCGGTTCGGAACAATTTTATTTTTTTTTAATTTGAAATTTCAAAATCTATAACAGTTGGGCAACGGGTTTTGGGCCCCACCAACGGCTCTTTCACCCCCATAACCCCATTTTACACCTCCCTACCCCCCAAACTTTTTTTAATACCCCAAACTTCTTAAAACTACATTTTCATCATTTTTTTTTAACTATAAATACCCCTAATCTTTCATTCTTTTCACTCACAAAAGTATCTTCTAATCTCTCTACTCTCTACTCTCTAAATTCTCTTATTCTCGTTAAAATTACGAATTTGATCTTTGGAAATTGGAGCTTCAAAATTCAACTTTCAATTTTCGGCTTCCGGTCATACGCGTCTACTTTTTTAAGTAGACGTTTGGTACATTCATTCCAACTCACTTTTCATTTAGTTATTTATTTGTTTGCATTTAATTATTTATTTTGTGAGTAATTAATCTCTAGTCTCTACTTATTTAGTTA
>JAJOOR010026994.1:0-15751 GCA_036250505.1 Solanum acaule
CTATGTATAAGACTTTTCCTTTTTTTGTTATGTATTGACTATGAGGGTGAGCCCGGTAGTTTGTCTTGGCCCCCGCTAAGTACCCATGTTTAGAGGTGGTGTTGGACAAGTTGTGTATTATGCTTGAGCTTGACTCATCTATGGTATTTATGCATCATTCCCCTTTTTTTTTCTCTTGCTCCCTTAGTCCCGATTTTCCCTTGATTATGTTTATCGCTTATGGTCATTTTAATTGCTTCCGCGACCAAGGATGTGTAATGATACGCTATGAGGCTTGTTTGGGGTTCCTTCGGGTTCCCCATTCGCCGATCACGTCTAGGCCCTAGGCTTGGGTCGTGACAACTGAAAGGACAATTACATACAAACACACACTCCATGCATAAGCATTATTATGATGTATCAATGGTGTTAATTGAAAGTATAATTCTCATATGTAATGTACATGACTTTCGTTACAATTCAAGTAATATACATGACTATTTCCTTATTTGTGACTATTGATTCTAATGAAGTCGAAAGATGAAGTGCATGACTAAGGTAGCTTCAAAGGAGTACTTAGTAGGGCTGGTATTGTGGGATGTCAACCACACATTGCATAAGTGTTCCTTAGGGGTTACCAAGGTAATGGCTTTACCATGAAATGAGTATGAATGTGATAGTAGCTTGTGTTGTACATTGTAAATGCATGTTAGTTACCATACATTGCACAAGTGTTTCTTAGGGGTTGCTTATGTGATGATTACTTAATGATGAGATGATCTTGGTATTTGACTTGCTTACCTTATGATTGGAGGCTATGTATTGTGAAGATTGGGATTTGTATTATATTGATGTTGGAGACTATGCATGTTATTATAATGATATATCTCATGTTATAATGAAATGTATGTGAGTTGCCTTATTGGTTGTATTCTCCAACTATCTCAAAGATGTTGTTCAAAAATGGCATATAGCATGATTTCAAATGAAATGACCCTTTTCATGCATGTTTTAATGGTTTTGTGCACTTAGTACTTTTTGTGCTAACCCTTTCTTTCTACATTTTCACCAAGTGTAGGCTTTGGAGATATTGGATTCTATCCTCGTGGCTAGGTTCATAGGAGATCAAGAAGAAGAAGATTGGTGAGTCCTCATTGTATTCGAGGACTCAACCATATGCTCTTTATTGTCTTTACTTTTATGTTTTAGACTTGTTGTAAGAGCCATGTCCCTAAAGTTGTAATCAAGAGTTTTAATTCAATGTTATAGATGGTTTGAGACATAGTGTCATAGATTCTCTTTCATTTTTATAAGAGACTTCGATTGTAAAGAAAAGTTTTTAATTCCGCACTCTTTCTATTACCTATGCGATGAATGAATGCTATGAGGCTTGTATAAGACCCCTTCGGGGTCGAGTACGTCATGTTACGACTAGGGGGTGCTCTCGGGTCATGACAAACATGATATCAGAGCATAAATTTTTGGGAATGGTTTTAGGATGTCTCAAACCACATCTAGTAGAGTTTTGTTCATCGGTGTAAGTCACGACACATCTATGAGCGGGAGGCTATAAGACATTAGGAAACTTCAATTCTTCATTCTCTAGTCGTGACGTAGAGTTTAACTCTATAAGGTCTTTTCTCTCAAATCGGTGGTCTACAAGATGTGACTACTCGAAGGGCTCTTGTTACAAGGAGCAAGGGAGAAGGTGTTGGTTGAAATGTCAATGATGGCTATGTGACTAGATAGGACTTGATATGCTAGATTTAGATGTCATCCTTAGGATGGATTGGTCATTTTATTGTTATGTTCCTATGTGATGTTAGAACCCGTATAGTCAATTTGTTAATTCCCGATTGACCTATCTGAGAGTGGAAAGGGGAAAATTCTATGACATAAGTTTGGATTGTTGTGTTTTAAGGTTGGCTTTGAGGGTTGCATGTACCACCTAGTTAAAGTAAGGAAGAAGAATGTAGGTGTTGACCAACTTCAAAGAATTAGTTATCTTTTAAGATTGATCTTAAGTATGGCCATTTTGAGTAGGGTGACTAGATAATACCTAGACATGGTTGGTTGGTAGATCCCACCAAAGGTGATGATAAGGGATGAAATTGTCTAGAATTGTCTTGATCCAACCTTAGTAGAATTGAAAGAGACAACAGTTTCATGGACAAAGCTCTTCTAAGATTCCTCTAAGTTTCACCAAAATAAGGTGTCTACCCCAAAATCTCAAGGAGTGAGTGGTAGTGGATCTCATGTGATTAGGCCTACTTGTGCTAGGTGTGGAAAGAAACATAATGGTAAGTGTCTAGCCGGTACAAAGGGTTGTTATGGCTGTGGTGGAAGTGACCACCTAATGAGTGATTATTGGTGCTTAAGGCTAGAGGAAGAAAGGATAAGAAAGCTCCTCCTAATAGTTTCGGTATGTGTCATGCTTTATTAGATTCTGGTATTACTTGTCTTTGTGACTTAATATGCTAGACCTTGATGTTGTCCTTAGTGTGAATAGGCTTCATAGTTGTTTTGTGATATTGAGGGTAGAACCCTATTTGACCATTTTGAGTTTTGGTAGGTTGTAAAGTTTGGTGAAAGAGGGTGTTTGAGTAATGCCTATATGTGGAGTCTATATATTCCCCTTAAAAAGGGGTAGAAGTGTAATCCTCCATGGTTTAGAATCATATTGTGTGCTGAGTGTGAAGGTTTAGTCATAATTTGGTCCGACCTTAGAATTGAAAAAGAGATGTTGTAAAGAGTTTATTTAGGCTTAATGTGCTTAGATGGTAAGGTCATTGAGTGTCCTTGATGGTCATGAGTTAGGCCTGCTTGAAGATCTCACCTTAAAAAGATGTGGTGAGTGGAGAAGTTTAGTCCCGGTTTGGTAGACTCATATGAGACTTTGAGTGGTGTTGGTAAGGTTGCTCGTGAGCGAGAGTGCTTTAATGAGAACCTCTCTAATTTAGAAGTACCTATTGGGATCTTAAACCGGCAAGCCAAGAAATAGAATAGTAAGAAAGTGCTTCCATGAAAACATTGAGGAGTGGTATTTTAGTAAGGGTTTAGTTAACGATGCTTATTTGGGAGGCCAAGGGCCAATGAGATGTCCCAATATCCTTATGTTCCCTTCTATTTCTCCTCTAGCCTATGATGATGAGTTCTCCTTGACTCATTTCTTGATTGTGGAGTCTTGGATGTTATGTGTGTCCTATAATTTCCTTGTCCCATAGAGTTACTTTTGTAACCTTGGTAGGAGTTAGATGCATGATTATTAGACCTCTATTAGTTTTAGAGCCCAGTAAGGTTACAATGAGTCTTGATAATGGGTTGAGTTTGTTGAAGGAGTAGTATTTTGAGGTTTTTGTAAAAAGGGGGCTTACTCCCAAGGGGGAGATCATGTGCTTGAGTAGCAACATTGATTAAGAGCCCCGATATCCTCATCTTTCTCTTCTATTCCTATTCTAGCTTGAGACCAAAAGTTTCTTTCTGGGCTTATTCTATATCTAGGGGTCATGAGTGTTTTAGAAATTTCCATGATCTCCTTATGTTTTGCATGTTTTTGAAGGATTCTTACTTTGTATAAAATGGATATTTCATGATTTACATGTCCCTCATGTCATTGTGCATTCTAGTATGGAGATGGCATATTTGACTTCATGAAATGGTGTGATGAACATGCTTTGTTGTGTCTTTGATGAAATGGCACTTGGGCTTCATGTTGATTGTGTTGAGCTTGTTTTAATCAGAAAATGTAATTCTTCCTATGACTATGTGATTAATGATGTTTGGGAGTAATTGTGTAGGCTCACTCCTAAGGGGGAGATGGTATGCCTAGCTAATATTGTTGTTATGTGCTTATATGTTGCCATGACTTCTTTATATAATGCATGTTCATGAAAACTTGTGTTTTGAAAGAAAATGAGTTTCTGTAAAATGTTTCCCTCATGTTGTGGTGCTTTGAGTAAGAGTTGCCTATTGTACTTCATGAGAAGAATAAATGGACATGTTTTAGTTAAGAGATGGTAGTTCCTCCTCAAACATGACAAGTGATGAGAATATCATGCATAAATTGGTTGTGTAGATATATATAGTTCATACTTTCTTGTATTGCATTGAACATGTTGAATTGGAGTTGATGTTTCCTCCTTGAATAAGTGCCCATTGTGAATAGTGTATTTTATTGTGATGTTTCATGCATGTTTGGGGCTGCTAGTCTTGAGTCTTTGATTCCATAAAGTGTTTCAAGTGTCATTCGAGGACGAATGTTCCTAAGGGGGAGATAATGTAACACCCCGTAAAAACTACTAAGACCTAGCTAATGCTTCACGGAATCTAGTAGGTGAGACTAGAGCCTCACATGTGAGTTTGAAGTTGGAAACTTGATTAAATGTTGTTAAATTGTTTCCCGAGTGAAGGTTGAGGAATTTAGGGGTTAAACGCCAAAATAAGACTATAACGCC
Source organism: Solanum acaule (assembly GCA_036250505.1). Taxonomy (NCBI): domain Eukaryota; kingdom Viridiplantae; phylum Streptophyta; class Magnoliopsida; order Solanales; family Solanaceae; genus Solanum; species Solanum acaule. The sequence continues at coordinate 4,434 of JAJOOR010026994.1, forward strand.
CGGAAACTAGTAAGTTTAACTAGTATGTTGTAGAGTCCTGTAGTGGAGTTTTGAAGTGTTCTATGAGGGTTAGAACTCATAGAAATGACTCTCGAACTTAGAATGACATAATTAGGGTTCAAACGTCCGGGTACGACTCTCCAAGGACCACCCAAGGGGTCCTTGAGGAGTACCCCAACACTGCCCAAAACCTGTCAAAAACAGCTTGGTTCATGGAGGCAGATCACGCCCAGTAGACCAGTCCACTCCCTGTAGGTCATGGGTGTGGGTTAGTACTTAGTCTAGGAAGGCTTGGCCTTCATTTTTGAGCCCCAGCCCCAAACCACGGAACCACAGGACGGCCAGTAGACCCATCCACAGTCCGTGGATAGGTGGGCGTGGATGAGAGCAGTTTTCCAGATTTTTATTTTTAGTTAGGGGTCCTAGTTTTAGTTAGTTATTTAATTAGGGGTTAGGAGGGATGATTAGATAACTAATTAACTTCCAATATAAAGTATTTTAAGTCCATAAACACCCAATTAATTCATTATAACCCTAGACCCCAAATCAAAAACCCAACTACCTTTCTCCCAAAAATCTTCTCTCTAGACTCCATTGAAGAGCAAAGGAAGGGATCTAGCTAGAGCTTCAAGAAGAGGGATTTTTCATATGAATTTGATGGGAATCTAAACCTAAGGTATGGGAGTTCTTCATTCTTGGTTTGCTATCACCAAGATGCCCCTTCAACTATGTTTTCAAATCCCCCAATTCTAGGGTTTCTCAATCTAGTCATGGGTCTTCTTCCAAAAAGAATTCATGTGTTTAATTAAGATTTATTTTGATTGATTATGATGATTTATGATTGGATTAATGGAGTAATGGTGGATTTTGAAGAAAATCTCCCTTGGACCCATGATTTCCCCTTCTTCCTAAATTGTGAACTAAGGTGTTACTTGATTGATCATAGAAGTTTAACAATTGATTATGTTTATGTTTATTATATTGTTGAATCGTGATATTTCTCTATCTAGCATGGTAACTCTATAAGTTAGGGCTGATCTTGATTCTTAGCCTTGAAAGGCAATTTGCTAGGGTTGTATGTGTTGATGAATATTGTATATGAACTTGTTGATCCACTTGAAAGGTGGAGGTGTTTAATTATGATATATTACTTGATGTTAGTATAATTCTACATGTATTCTTGATTAACCTAAGATTCTACCGTTATGTCATGAAAGAGGCAAATTGAGGGTTTATATGTGATCCTCCTAGAATGATGAATTATTAATGTAATATCTTAGATTACATCACCTAGACTCGAATTGGTTTAGGATAATGCTTCTAAAATTGACTTGATCATGATATTATGTGCATGTTGATGAATACTTGAAGTATAGACTGTATATCATGATGTGATTAATGTATTGATGAGTTGTTGGATCATGGCATTCCCTTATCTATTGTGCTATTGCTATATGTTGGAATGAGTTGGTCCATAACCCTTGAAGGGAATATTGTGAAGGCTTCTGCATGTTGACAAGATTGTGTGTGAACTCATGATTTACTTAGAATTTGAAAGTCTTATGACTATTGAGTATATTGTGGTATTGTAGAAAGGTTGTTCTTCCCTTACCCCTACAATATTGTATGAATGGTCTAAGATGAATATAATGTTGTTGTTGTGTCATTGAAAGGACATTTACATACACACACACTCCATGCATAAGCATTATTAAGATATATCAATGGTGTTAATTGATAGTATAATTCTCATATCCACCTTTACACATTATTATGCATAAAATGTACTTGACCATGTTGATCCTATTGTGTTGATTGAAAGTCCATTCTCATGGGAACACATGATCTTGGTGTGATAGTTATTCTCACATACTAATTATGATTCTAAAGTTGAAAGTACATTCTCACCTTTAATTAATCTATGAGCTATTTGTGAATTGTATTGAACAAAGGGTAGAGCACTCCTTCACACATGTAAATACAATTCAAGGCCTAATAATGTATAATTTGGGAAATAATGCTTAGCACCGAGTGGATATGGACAATGAGGTAAATACCCTTCCGCCAATGCAATAGGAAGGGTCATCCAAAGTGAACTCATGAGATAGGAGCCCCTCCGCCAATGCAATAGGGCGGGTTTCTAGATGCAATCTCCCTATCCCATAATTATGTGCCCACATAGGTACCTTTAGCTAGTGGATCCACCTTATAGCAATACATTTTAGTTCTACCTTAGGCAAGTAGGACACATTTCTCGGTGTAGGGTTACAGACACTGGATTCCATGTAGCTCACATGGTCTATGTCGGTTATGGCTACTTTTCCCTAAATAATAAAGATGATGAATGAGACACAAACTATACTATGACTTCTTAATGGGTTTACTTAGTAAGAGTAGGGGTATGAGACTTCACGTTTACATTGCACAAGTAGACTTAGTAGGATGTCATGGGATGGGTCCTTTATATTATGATGAGATTTGAATGCATGCATAGATATTTAATGAATAGTTGTTGTGAATGACTTTCTTTTACAATTCAAGTAATGTACATGACTATTTCCTTATTTGTGACTATTGATTCTAATGACGTCTAAAGATGAAGTGCATGACTAAGGTAGCTTCAAAGGAGTACTTAGTAGGGTTGTATTATGGGATGCCAATCACACATTGCACAAGTGTCCCTTAGGGGTTACCAAGGTAATGGATTTACCCTGAAATGAGTATGAATGTGATATTGGCTTGTGTTGTACATTGTAAATGCATGTTAGTTACCATACATTGCACAAGTGTTTCTTAGGGATTGTTTATGTGATGATTACTTAATGATGAGATGATCTTGGTATTTGACTTGCATTACCTTATGATTGGAGGCTATGTATTGTGAAGATTGGGATTTGTATTATATTGATGTTGGAGACTATGCTTGTTATTATAATGATATATCTCATGTTATAATGAAATGTATGTTAGTTGCCTTATTGGTTGTATTCTCCAACTATTTCAAAGATGATGTTCAAAAATGGCATATAGCATGATTTCAAATGAAATGTCCTTTTTCATGCATGTTTTAATGATTTTGTGCATGGCTTCCATACTTAGTACTTTTTTGTGCTAACCCCTTCTTTCTACATTTTCACCAAGTATAGGCTTTGGAGATATTGGATTCTATCCTCGTGGCTAGGTTCATAGGGGATCAAGAAGAAGAAAACTGGTGAGTCTTCATTGTATACGAGGACCCAACCATGTGTTCTTTATTGTCTTTACTTTTATGTTTTAGACTTGTTGTAAAGGTCGTGTCCCTAAAGTTGTATTCAAGAGTTTTAATTCAATGTTATAGATGGTTTGAGACATAGTGTCATAGATTCTATTTCATTTTTATAAGAGACTTCGATTGTAAAGAAAAGTTTTAAAATCCGCACTATTTCTATTACCTATGCGATGAATGAATGTTATGAGGCTTGTATTAAGACCCCTTCGGGGTCGAGTTTGCTGTGTTACGACTAGGGGGTGCTCTCAGGTCGTGGCAGTTGCTCTTTAGTTAAACCCATGTTGAGAGGAGACATTTGATCTTCCCTTGTATGACATGCACGGTTGATCTTGGTCATCTCATCAAGCAAATTCTAAGCCACTACAAATGGTTGTCTCATAATTCCACCTTAGATGAGTTGATACCCTTGTTCACAGAATCAAGACTCTTGTAATAATATTGCAACAACACTTTATCTGGCAACTCGTGATTAGAACATTGTAGATACAGCTTTTGGAACCTCAACCATGTCTCATGGGTTGGTTAACCATCAATTCACTTGAAATTTTAGATGTCGTTCTGAAGCTTCACCATCCTTGAAAGAGGAAAGAATCTCCCGAGGAACACCTTGGTCAACTCTTTTCACGAAGTAATTGAGTCCCTTGATAATTTAGCCAACCATTTCGTTGCTTCCCCTATTAGAGAGAAAGCAAACAACCTCAACCCAATGGATCGTTGAGTAATATTCTTGAAAATAAACGGACCACATGCATCCACAAAGTTGGGAATGTGGTCATGGAGATCTTCATGAGCTAGACCCCCAAAAGTTCCTTTCATTTGGAGTAGTTGAAGCATGGTTCCAATTACATGAGATATAACTTACCCACAGTTAGGGGTAACCGGATAGCTCATGTACTTCCTATAACATTAAAGTTCAGGTCCTCTAAATTTTGAATGACATCATTCTTCCCATTGTGACTAGAGGCATTTCTCCCATTGACACTTATATCGTCACCTATCAAGAGCACAACAATGAAACAAATGGTAAGAGTATTCTACTACAGCTAAATCAGTTCACAAAATTACTTCACTAAAAGAATTCTAGGCACCACTCCCAGATAACGGTACCATTTTAAATAATGCTCAAGTTACTCGTATAACAATTCAATGAATAAGCATTCATTAACAATATAATAGCCAAATGTATGAGATCAGGGTCGAATTCCAAAAGGAGTGGTATATTGAAGAATTCAATTACAAAGTAAAATTGTGATCTAGTCTTCTGTAGTAACATAGTAACGAGGGTGGATAATTCCAAATATCAAATTAAGATGATTTTAACCAATTTTGACAAGAGTGAATTAAAATGTGTATTTCTCAAGTGGAGTGATAATCTAGGAGTGTGCGGATGTGGGTATTAATTTCAAATAATGGATCGATATGATTGATCAATAACATTAGTTACCCATGGATAAGCTAGATAAATATGAAACACACGTTGTATTTTTCAATCACAACATGCTTATCTTAGGAGCTCTTTTCAGGCCCTCCCATGTGGAATCTACTGAACAAATGCATTGCTTTAATATAGATTTTCTCTCTCAAGAAAATCTAGCATTTAGAGATGAAACACCAAATTCCTTTACTCAAGCAAACATTTCAAATTTATTATGCAAGCATCAAACTAATTACCCACTTCATGTTACCTTTTCCAAGAAATACATGAAGATCTAACGTAGAATAAAATTCACAACTATAATTCATAAATTAACACATGCCAATTAGTTTGAATCCATAGAAATTACTATAAAACAGAGCAATACACAAAGTTCCACTGAATTAATCAATATCGAACTTCATTCGCACACCCCTAGAATCAAAATTTTAGCTAATCATGATACAATTAATAGAAATTATACCCAAAACAATCTCAACCATCTGAGTTGTTGGATTACAACTTCAAATCTAGAAACCCAGCTCCAAATTCACAAAAGAAATGAATTACAAGTTTTCTTAACACAAAAAAAATATTGGAATGTTCTTCTGTACTCTAATTTCAGAAAATGTAAGATGAGTTTCTCTTTTTTCAGCTATTTATACTTTCCCCAAAACTCAGTCAAAATTTCATATCGTGACTCAGTTGGCGAGGTTAGTCAAGCTCGCCCACTCACTCAGTGGGTCGCTCGCTTGTACTTCTTCTCTCCCTTTCTTCCTTGGCTTTGGGACTCATGTGTTTGAACCACACTTGGCGAGCCCAATGAATCTAGTCGTTCACATTTAGTGAGTCACCAGCTATCATCTTTTCTCGCCTATTTGTCCTTCATTTTAGCCAGTTGTTCTATCAACTTTGGTGAGTAGAATTCATCTTGCCGACAGAGTTCGGCGGATCACCATTTGTTCCTTATTCTCGCCGACCTGCTTTGAACTTTTTAGTAGAAAACTCTGTCATTTTTGGCAATGTCTATTCATTTATGGCAAGTTGCCAAGTGCCTTAAACAAATATTAGCTTCATATTTTCATTATTTTTCTTTTGTTTTAGGTCTCTTTTTGCATGAATTTGTCCTCGTCTTATCCTTAAACCTTCATAGTTGCAAAAAAATTAACCATCAGATATGGACATAAAAAGGCATTAAGGACACTATTTGTTGAACTAAAAGGCCCCAAATGAGTCAAAACATTTGGCTCATCAAATTCCAGGAATGTGGGCAACTACAGTGGTTCGTATTCCAAGGGTTCCATTTTAGATGTGTATTCAACTCGTTCGATTTAGTCGGTCATGCCTACTTCTATGGGTGGTTATTCAGTGGTTCCACAATAGTCTCTGACTTTGGGTGGTCAAGGATTTTCTTATTCATTAGTAAGCAGGATCTCACGTGACCGCGGATGCTTTAATTATGGTGAGCTGAGATATTTCAAGAGGAATGCCCTCACATGCAGCTTGTTGGATTGGTTCAATAGTAGACTAGAGCAGTGGTTCTAGTGGGTGGAGGTAATCATGGTAGAGGACGTCCACATGGTATATAAGAGGTTAATTAGAGAGGTCGTGGAGACCGAGGAAATGGTAATGCAGGGAGGGAAGCGGAATAAATCGATAAGGGGGTTGCTCGTAATGATGATAGAGCTCCTTTTCGAGACCAGAGGCTGGAATATCAAATGTCGTGATAACATGTACTATTCTTGCTAGTGACTGGACGGCTACAGTGTTGTTTGATCCAAGTTCTACTTATTCTTATGTGTCTATTAGTTTTGCTCTATGACTTTATTTGATTTGTGATACCCTTGATTCACCTATTTAAGTTGCTACCCTAATTGGAGAGTCTGTAGTAGTAACCCACATGTCTCGTGATTGTTCTATGATGTTTATGGGTCTGCAGACATGGGTAGATTTAGTCATATTGGATATGCTAGACTTTAATGTGATATTGGGTATGAATTGGTTATCTCCTCATTTTTATTTGCTAAACCTTAATGCTAAGATAATAACTCTAGAGATCACAGGAAGGACAAAATTTGAATGGGAAGGGGTGTACAAGTCTAAGACATTAAAGATCATATCCTTCCTTTGGGCTAGCAAACTAGTAGGACAGGGTTGTATGGTTTATTTGGCTCATCTTCGGGATGTTATTGTAGAGTTCCCTTCCATTGAGTCTATTCCCGTGGTTTCAGAGTTTCTGGAGGTATTCCCTATAGATCTGCCTAGTATGCCTCCGAATAGGGACATAGACTTTTATATCAATTTGGATCTGAGTACTCGCTTGATTTATATTCCTCCCTATCAAATGGCTCCGACAGAGTTAAGAGAACTCAAGACTCAGCTTCAACAACTGCTTGATAAGGGATTTATTCGTCCTGGTGGTTCTCCTTGGGGTGCTTCTGTGTTGTTTGTCAAGAAGAATGATGGTAGCATGAGAATGTGCATAGATTACCAGTAGTTGAATAAGGTCACCATCTGGAATAAGTACCCCTTACCTAGCATAGATTATCCATTTGACAAGGTGCTTCAATTTTCTCTAAGATTGACTTGAGGTTGGGTACCATCAGTTAAAGATTAGGCGTGAGGACATACCTAAAATGGCCTTCAGGACTCAATATGGGCACTATGAATTTTTATTAATGTCGTTTGGGTTGACCAATGTACTTACAACATATATGAGCTTGATGAATGAGGTGTTTATACCATTCTTGGATTCCTTAGTAATCATGTTTATATATGATATCTTGATCTACTCCAAGGGAAAGGATGAGCATCTAGATCACCTTCATATTGTTCTAGGTATCCTGGTGAAAAAAAATGTGAAGGCTATGTTTTTCAAGTGTGAATTCTGGCTGCCCTCGATTGCTTTCTTGGGCATGTAGTTTCGAAAGAAGGGGTGATGGTAGACCACCAAAAGATTGAGGCGATTAAAAATTGAGTTCTGCCTAGCTTTGTGACAAAAGTTGGAGTTTTGTGGGTCTTGCTAGCTACTAACATAGGTTTGTGAAAAACTTTGATTCTATTGCTACGCATTTGACCAAGTTGACCCAAAAGGCGGTACCATTCGAGTGGTCAGATAAGTGTGAAGAGAATTTGCAAAAGCTCAAGAACCTTTTGACTACAACGCCTATCCTGACATTTCCAATGGAATGTAAGGATTTCATTGATTATTGTGATGCTTTACATTCAGGCTTGGATGTTGTGTTGATACAGGATTTGGCAACTTAACGCAAATTCTAAATATTGAAACAATTCAACACTTCAGAATAAACTAAAATTTCTTTAAATTAAAAGTAATATAAAAATATTCCAACTCAAGTTACAATATCCACTTGGACACATGAACAACAACAAAAGTACTCTTGCAGCACGAAAAATTATTGAATATAAGAAATACTAATAGCTTTAAGAAAATCAATGATTCATTTGCTAAAAATAATAAATAAGAAAATGGAACTCAGGCTATATATAACGGTAAAGTCTTTCGCACATCATAGGTGAGAATTCAATTCTTACTATTTCCCTCGGGCCGTTTGCTGTTCCTGATCACCCAATGTACAATCAATTAAACGAAGAAAATGAAAGGCAGCATAATTCCAAAAGGAAGAAGTATTGATCATGGACTTGCAAATGCATTTTCAAACAACATCCTCACAAGCTCTTCATTAAGGGGATTGCAAATTTTTGACAGAAGGTTCTCAGAACGGGAAATCAGATAAGAAAATACTCCTCTTTCACTTTGTCGCCGATCGGAAACTTTCGTTCTGCAAAGTGGGCACGTCCAGTGAGACTGTAGCCAAATATCAACACAGTTAACATGAAAAGCATGACCGTATTTTTGTAGTTTTCGGCATTTCTCTCCTAATTTCACATCGTAGAGGCAAACGGCACAGTAATGTGCGTCCCCATTGTCGACAACAGTAAACACCGGCGGTAGGCGGTGATTGTCACGGCGGAACCACCAGAAATTTATACAGCAAATAAAAAAAACAACGACTGTAGTAGTGGCCGTGGTTATGAATTCAACTTGATATGCCATGGCCTTTGGAAAATTTTAAATTGTTTGCTGGTAGGGATTGATGCTCGTTGATTTTATACACTTCATATTCGTGTATTGTGGACAATCAATTAATTGAAGCTTCAAGGACAAAGTTAATACTGTTATTTTTAATTTTTAGCTCTTTATTTATTAATCCTACTTGGTGTTTCATAATTGACTATTTATCAAGGTACCCATAAGTTCTAAAAATTATAGATACACCTCACATTTTCTATATTCATGATTTCACCTTCCTCGTTATACAATTAAGGGTGTTTAGTTGAATATCTTTTGTCAAAAAAATTATATTTTTATACGTAAAAAACTATACAAGTATATATATAGGTCAAATTAGTTTTCATACATATATATTAATTCTTCAACACCCTTAGTGACATTTCTGATTTCGATTTAATTATGATCACAACTTCATTTAAATGTGAGTATGGATGGGGCCGTTGAAATTACAAGATTTTACTCCATGTCTCATTTTTTTCTATGTTTAGTTGGTCAAAATGTTTGGAAAATATTTTTCTATAAAAAATAAGTTTCTCAAAAATAAGGAAAATAATATTCCTAATAGAAGAAGGAAACACAAGTTATATAGGTGACATTCTAAATTTATTGTCTCTCCTCCATCCATCCAACTAAATTGAATTTTTTTCCATAAAACTAAAGAAGCTCTTACTAGTGTCAAAGATAAACAGAAAATATAAAACTAGTTTTGTAATTACTAAGATTAGAGATAGTAAGAACAAAAGTACTATGAAAATTGGAGGATCTAAATGAAATATGAACCTTATCCTCTAGTTTGATAGGAGTACAAGACTTGGATATACTTCATTCAACTATAGGCATTAAAAGATAATAGAAAAATTTAGATGTCAACGTCACACAAGTCAATTCATTATTAGATCCCATTTTTATAATTTAGATACACTTCATTCAAATCATAATTTAATTACTCCTCTGTCCATTTTTATTTGCCAAATTACATTTTTTGAAATTCAATTTAACTAATTTTTAAAGTTAAATTGGATTATATTAATTCAATATTTTAAATAAAACATTTAAATATTTAAAAACTATACGAGAAGTACTATAAATTGCAAATTTTTGTATATCAATATGATGAAAAAATACATCATAAAATGTTTGTCAAAGTTCTTATCATTTGACTCTCAAAATAGAAACTATGACAACTAAAAGTGAACGAAGGGAGTATAAATTAAGTTTGCGGGAAAATAAACATAAAGATAATGCAATCATTTGAACTGGTTGGGTAGAAATAATTACTGGAGTAATATTATGTATTAATCATTCAAAGTGGTTGTTCTGTCAAAAACTTTTAAGGAAATCAAAGTTTTAACATGTTTATGATTAGTCGTATTATTAGTTGTATTACTCTCGTAATTTCTTTTATCTTCTGAATTTGGTTATTATTTATAATTTTTTAACACTTTAATTATCGTTATATGTTGTTATGAATATTGTTTAGAATGATTTATCAAGTTATCTATAATATTTGTCATGACTATTTTTATTTTCTTTATTTATTTCTCTATATATTGCTTCGCACTTTTTTTGGTGAGTCAAATTTGAAATAGTCTCTCTATCGACTTCCTCATAAGTAATGATAAGGTCGTGTATACTCTACCCTTCCTATTTTGTACTACAACAAAAATAACTTTTAGCAGCAATAAACATACAGATTAACAAAGAATGCTAAAGAGTTTTACCGACATTAGTTAGTTGTCATTAAATCTAATGTCACTATAGACTTTAGGGACATTTACAAAGAATACTAATTGCCGCTTAATATGTATTTTTAGCGATAATTAAACTATTACGGTTATCTAAATGCCCCTGAAGATCATTTTTATGGTAATGGTGGGAAATATATGTAATGTTGTTATAAAGTTCAAAGAAGTTTAATGATCGGACAATTGAACCCACCCATGTGCTGTTAAGAAAAATAAGAATCATACTAGTAGAAAGTTAAGAAAAATAAGAAGAAAATTAAACAAATTATATCCGGAATATAAAAAACTCAATATCACAAAAATTGATAACGACAAATTAGATCAATTAATAGATAATATATCTAAAATAGAATAGAAATATATGCAATACTTAAAGAAACAATGAATAACTAGAATAAAGAATATAGACAAAAACTTAACGAAATAATTATAGCAAAAAGACGAGAATTGAGACATAGGCAAAATAGACTTAATAGTAATATATTTGCAGGAATTTGTAAAAAATCTATAATAGCACAGAGGAAAACTATTTTATATCTACAAATACAAATAGAAAGCTTAGAATATACACTACAACACAACTCATAAATGAACAAAGAAGAATACGCAATAGATGAAAAGACATATGAAAACTATGACGGATTAAAAATAAAGATAATATTTTCTAATCTAGGAAGAAGATATAAGAAAATAGGTGACAATCTAAATTTAATGTTAGAAAAAGAAACGGTAAAACTAGAAGATAGTTTAACTGCTATGATAAGAATAACAAAAGAAAATGAAGAAATAGATAGA
>JAJOOR010026995.1:0-18280 GCA_036250505.1 Solanum acaule
CATGGATATGTTATTGGCCACCCAATAATTTGTGTGCTAGGAGATATGACCCTCCAAAGTAGACCCTCGAAAAAGGCTTCACTTGGAAATTTTGGATTTTGATACGGTTGCTCTAAAATTTGGGTTAGACCCATCTCCCACCTAAACAAGAATATGAAGTCAGATTTTCGAAAAATGAAACGGATTTTTTTATATATAGCTAAACAAGTTTCCGGTAACTTCCGAAGCACATTTTTAAGAACTTTTTGGGTCATTTCAGCCTGCACCTGAAGGTCAAGACCTGAATGAGAATAAACCATAAAAATAATGGTAGACAAGCTGGAAAAAAATAAAGATGTATTATCTAGCCGACGAGGCCACAACCGAAGACATACCTACTTACAGACACATATATATATACATGCCAAGACTATTGGCTAGAGGTTGAAATATACAAAAAGAAAACCCAGAATATTGTGTACACAATAGCCTCTATGAGTGACATAGGCACTGTCGGGACAAGGCCCCGACTATACCCAAACTGTACAACAAAAGTAAACATCCTCTAATAGCCCCAGGATAAGATGGAGCTTACCAACTCACAACTGGACCTGAATCCTAGTGGGTGGGTCGATTAGAGTCCCTGCCTACACTTGCTCGCACGAAACAAAGGGCAGTGTCCCCAGGCAATGTGACGTCTGTACGAATAAAAATGTACTGGTATGTAAATCAGAAAGTAGAAACATAAATATTTACTGTAAAAGGGTAATAGAAATATCACCTGAAACTGAAACTGAAACTCAAATAATCTCCATGTTTGATGATGAGTCCACAATTTGAACTCATTTAGGGCTATATTTTGATAGAATTAGTGTCCTCAAATGCATTTTTTTTCTTAATATCTGATGAAAATCTTTAAGTTTCAGGTATTTGGAGTTTGAGGCAAAGCATGGACACTACTTGGCAAGAAGGAACTAGGCGACTGAAAAGAACGAAGAAATGAAGGTCAGAAGATCGCCGAGCCCAGTTGGTGAATCGCCGAGCCCAGTTGGCAAATCACCAATCGGCCTGGAGATTACCTTTTGTTCCACTACACTGAGCCTTGAAGGAAAAGGTCAAGTTGGCAATGAAATAAAGCAGCCGGCGTGTCACCGAACAGTTCCGCGAAGCAGTACAATATTGCCTAACGACTCAAAATGTGAAGAGGCTAAAGGCTAAAGCAGGAAGGCGATGAAATCAACCAAACGGTGAATCGCCGTTATATCAGCGATCCCGACTAACTTCACTGAAGGGTCCTTCGCAACACATTTTCAAACACTATAAATACTTGTTTAAATTTCTAGCTTAATATATATCACTATTATTATTAGAACTTTTTACAGTTTTTGAGAGAGTTTAAGTTTTAGAGGGTTTTGGAGACTTTGTTCTAAGACCTTGAAGATTCAAAGGGTTTCAATTCCGAGAAATTGGACTTGGGTCTCGAAGATTCTTCACTCTTGACATGCTTTAGGACTTAATCCTCCATACCCTGTTGATGGAAACTGATATTGGTATAAATTTTTATATCTTTTACATGTCTAGCTAAAACCCCAATTCTTGGGGTGTGATTTTGTGAATATGGGTTAGATTATCTGTTGGGTCTTGCTTGTTGATGGTTTATTTGTTGTTTAAATGTGATTTTGTTTAGTAGTTGTGTATGAACTTAATGGAGTTGTAGTTGCAAATACGATTTCATCTTAGTGTTTTGGGCTTGCTTGAGAGAGAGGTCGTAAAACTAAGACTACTAAATTGATAGCCGGTGGAATTGGGTTGACATGGCTTCAGCTCGAGAGAGTGAATCCTAGTCCTTCTCCCACACATTTAGCTCGAGAGAGTGAATGGGCTAAGGCAAAGGCTGTGCTTAAAGCGGCAACTTAGTCTCCGAGAGAAATCGAGTCGATTTGGGGTAAGTTGCTCGAGACAGAATTTACCCCCATTATAGTCTAGCCTAGTCACAAATACTCAACAATTTACTATCTAAAGCATGTACCCGACAATTTAGTTTATTCCGTATTCCTATCACATCCCAAGAATCCCGTCTCTCTATCTAGTTTTCGTATATTTTTGCTGTTTGTAGTTGTTAATTAATACAAAACCCCCATTGATAATTGATGCTTGCATCATCCCTTTTAGATTTAGTATGTTTATACTCAATAATGTTTTTCTCTATGGTTAACTTTAGCATTTTTTGCGCTTAATCTTTAATTTTCAGGAACCTCTCCCTTGGGACTCGACCCCAACCCATTCGGTTGGGTTATATTACTAGTGTACGATCGTAGACACTTGAAATGGTGTCGCTGTCGGGGAGTGGTGTTACGTGAAAATTCTTGGTTAAGACAAATTTTGTTTTTGTTAATCGTAGTTTACTTACCTAATTTTTAGTTTTGTTTTGCTTGTTGGCACTTTAAAGCAGGGGAGGTGAGTATATCCAACAGTACTTGCGAGCTAATAGAGTTTCCTCCATTAGAAATAATGATGTTTCGGGATCACATCCTAACCTTCAAGCAATTGGAAGGTGAACGGATCCATAAGTCATGGGCAAGGTTTAAAGAACTGATAATTCAATGCCCAACTCATGACATTCCCGACATAGCCGTCCTTGACTATTTCTACAGAAGTCTTGCTCCTGGAAACAAGGTGTTGGTCGACCAACTCATTTCGGGAGGAATTACAAAACAACCATATGTGATAGTAGCCCAACTGCTTGATCAAATGGCTGAAACAAACCAAGAAGTAGAAAAAAGACTTCATGTTGGCTGCATTAATGACTCAGATGGATGAGTTGGCCAAAAATATGGTGGAGATCGAAGTCCAATGCAAAAGGAAGGATAAATGCATCCCTCCTCATGAGCGAAAAAGGCCAAAGGACAATGAGGTTAAACGCATTGAGGGAATGTTCTTAATCATTCTCCACAAGGTGACTGGGTAGGATATAGATCTGGAAGAAATGAAGGAGCGCATCAAAGTGATGAAGCAAATGATTGGTTCTCATTCCAGATCTGTCCAGCTACTCGAGAAACTTATGGGTCATGAGTTGACCCTTCTCAACTCGCAGCAAAATAGGGGGTTGCCTAGTGATACTATGGCTAACCCCAAAAATGAGGTTTGAGGGTTGACTTGTGTCGGGCCACGACGTTAACTAAGGCGCTTCTTGGGAGGCAACCCAAGGCCTTAAATGCTTTATTTTTTTCTTAGAAATAATGGTGTTCTGATTTTGTAGGTTCGAGTGTGAAAAGTGCAGGCTGGAGGGCATAAGTCCAGTCGGAAAATCGCCGAGGAGTTTGGCGAGGCCGATTCAGACCGCCGTTAGACACAAGAAAATCTTATATCAGATTCTGTAACAATCGGTGAGCACCAGGAGCAATATGGCGAGTCACCAACTAGGTTGGCGACCCCGATGAAGACCACCGTTTGGATCCTCACTTTGACTGAAGGCTCTGTAAAACTTGGCGAGGTAAGTAACCACTCGGCGGATCATAGAGTAGCTGGGCGAATTCGACTAATGTCGCCGAATGGGTGAGATTTGGATAAGTTTTTATAAGCCGTGGGTTTAAACTCTCAACCTTTTTCATTTTCCCTCACTCTCGATCTTCGCAAAATTGCACCTACTTAGTATTTTCAATATTTCCGCATTCGATAAGTATTTTAGTTGATTTATTTGTGCTCGGAATTGGATTACTTTGTCACCAAGCATTTTAGTCTTGTTTTAATCGGCAGTAAAGGTTAGTTTTCCCAAACCCCGCATTTATTTTTGATATTTGAACTCTTATTCAAGTGGTATTACCTGGTTGTCATGTGCTGGGACTCTCTGATAGGTTTAGATTGTTTAAATGCCAAGTTTAATTCGTAAATCTTGCCCATTTTATCTTTATTTTTGAATTCCCTTTTTGCTGCACGTCAAAATGAGTTAAATCTTGTGGGGTTGTGCGTTCGAGGTGTTTAGCATGGTCGAGTGTTATGGGTCTGAGCTTAATTGTACTAGTGCATAGTTTAATTTTGTTTTCGGGGGTTACGGGGTTGAATTCGAGAAGGTGGGTTGCATGAAGGCATGTTGGGCCGTTTGGCGACCTGGGTCGAGCTCGCCGAACCACTCTGTGGCTCGCCTAATGACCCCATCTCGCCTTTAATTTCATGCTAAATGTGTTGTTGGTTTCTTTAACTTTTGGAGAAAAGTCTTTGGTCGCTAAAAACACTCAGTGACTCGCCGAAAGTCTTCTTGATCACCCTTTGTCTGCACTCCTGAACCTTTGTTGCACTGTATCTTTCGGCTGACAAAGCCCTTCTCGCCGAAAGAGGTCGGCGACTCGCCGAAAAGACCTTCCCATCACCAACATGCTAAATTATGTCAACGAGCCCGACCTAGCTTGCCGAACCGATTTGGCGATTTATTCAGCGAGTCTTTCTGCAACTGTGTTTACATGAATTTGATTTAATCTATCTAAATTTTCCCACTATAATTGCAGACATGGCTAGGTCTAAAGTTATTGGGAGAAACATGCCACGCCAAGGGAAAGCAAAAGGTATTACAAGCAATGAGGATGCACCTACATCCAGGGGCCAGGCCGAAAAACTTTCTAGAACTGGTGGAAAAGGCAAGGGAAAAGACAAAGCCGCTGAGTTATCAGAAGCAAGCTCTGGTAGTGATGGCTTTTATACCAATGATCCCAACCTATCTGAAAGTGAGGGTGTGGGTTCTGATGAGGATGACCAGATAGAGGCACACAGGCCTGAGTTACGATCCAAAAAGCTGAATAATCCATCTAAGATCAAGAATTCTCATCCTACCACTCCTACTCCTCCAGTCCCAGAGCAGGCAATAGTGCTGGCACCGCTAGTGCAGGGTCCTCCGCTCAAGTCAATGAATAGATTAAAGGTTGAGGGGCTGAGGACGATTCTTGAGGAAAAGCGTTTGTCCATAGATGGGGTTATTGATAGGTACCCAGAGATAATGGAGTGCCTGAGACACCACAAGTTCCAAATCTTCACCAAACCCCGTGGTCCTTATATTCCAAAATGTGTAAGACAGTTCTATAGTACATACAGTGCACTAATACCTCAGAAAAAGCAGCTAGCAGCAACTTTCAAAGAAGTTGACTATATAGTTGTTAGAGGCCGGAGGGTGAAGTGTGATAGTGAGGCTAGCAACGTAGTCTTGGGCATGTCCACAAATATTAGGGATCACTACCAACACTTGATTAGAACAAAGAAGCTGGATGAGATGAAATAGTGGTTAGCCCCACTGATCTCAGATGATTCTCCGAAGTAGTTAAAGGAAGGAGCTCTGATTGAAAAGAAAGATCTGAACATTGCAACAAGATTTTGGTTCGGTTTTATCAGCAGCACAATTATGCTATCCTAGAATGAGTCAGTTCTTTGCCTTGACGAGGCATCCTGCCTGGGTTGCATCATCGAGAAAACTCGGATAAACATGGGTACGGTCATTGCTTCAGAGATACTCATGTGTGCAAGGTAGCGCCAAACTTCATTTCCAATCCCAGTATTGATCACGGAACTATGCAAACGATCTCGGGTACCTCGAGATGCCAAGAAAGATGTGGAAATGATGCCCACATCCTCTACTGATATCTGGAGGATCGAAGCCGAGTACCTTAAGGATCAAATAGAAAGGAAGAAGACAGCCTCAGTGGAGTCAGTGAACACAGAATCATCACCTGCAGAGGCATCTTTGCCTACTCTGGTCCCTGGTCCTTCAGGTATATATATTACCACTTTTACTCCTGCTGACACTCCAAGTTCTTCTGCTGCTACACTGCCTCCCAGACCTACTGTTGTTGCTGCTGTTTCCCGACCTCCACTCACCCAGGCATCCCTACTCTGTATGTGACAGTTGGCCCATTCTGCTGATCGTCGGGCTGCCAGTCTAGAGGCCTCTATTTGGAGCATGACTCAGACTGCCCTCGTGGTGCTGTGACACCACTGAGCACTGCTATTAATGCCCTAGCAGCCAGGATAGCGGTATGTGACTGCAACCAAGGGGCCATGAAGGAAGTGACGACTTTGAAGGCTGCCATCGCTGATCTACGAAAAGATGTGGTCTACCTGAAGTCCACTATTTTGTCCATGGTATTTGGAACAGTAGAGATTCCAAATGTGCTTGAGATGCCTCAAACCACCACCGTACATGGAGATAGATCGGAGAAGACAGCCGATCCTGAGTCAAAGGCAAAAACTGATGAAGAGATGCTTGAGAAGACTGAGGGAGTTGTAGATGAAGATCTGACCGAGACTGAAGCAATTATGATGCATTCTACTGTGCAGGCTTCCTTGGCAAATGCACATGTTGCTGGATCCAGTGGAGCTAGTCCTTCTGAAGTCACTCCAGGCATCGATGCCCAAATAGATGGAGCGACCACTTAGACATGATCCCCTCTTTACCTCCCTCTCTTTCTTTCTTTAATTTACATTCTGGAAATTTTATTATTTGCATTTGAGGACAAATTGTTTTTAATTATGGTGGGGTGTGGCCCACCTTTGTGTGTTATTCATGAATCGTGTTTTGTTTATGTATTTGCGTTGTAAGCTATAATTGTGTTAATACTGCTTTCGTGGAAGGGTTGAGCTTGTGGCTTCTTTTGCTTTAAATTGCAAATGATTTTTGCAAATGATTTTGACCCTTCCGGAAAAAAAATCGCCACCTCTTGTATGTGTTGAATGGGGCTATTCTTTCACAAATTTGAGTATCGATTTTGATTAATATTGATGACTTAAATAGTGCTCATAATCGACCAAACATGAATGTGCGGCGACGATGAGGCCAAATGAAGTTTCATAGACAATATGTGAACTCTTTGCATCTCGTTGTTACTAGCCAATTATTAAATCGAGTCTCTTGTAATGATCATTGAACAGTAGCGAAAGTGTGAAGTCTTGTTTGACTTTAGTGTCGATGCCTTGTGTGATGAGCTTACTATGAACCATGCATGACAACACCTAGAATTTGCCCCGTTGGTCTGGTCGACTAAGTAAGGCAATCTTTTGATATGATCTTAGGCAACTTTGAAGAGTGTGAACCAATTTGACATATACCTCTTTTGTGGCCTACCTTGTGAGTGTGTGTGAACCTCTTTTGAACACCCCTTGAGCCTTACCTTTCTTTGGAAGAAACTTGATGAAAACAATGATCTTTCTTTATCCATCACCCATAATCCTCATGAAGTTGTGGTTTGTTTGAATAGCCAGCTTAGGCCAAAAGCCTAAGTTGTGGGTGTGGTGAAAAGAGAAGACAAATCAAGAAATACAAGAAAGTCCCTTCTACCCATGATTTTGTGAAAAATGGAACCCCTCCATACAAAAAAAAAAAGTTGTGGAATAATGTTATGAAAGTATAAAGAAAATTGGGGTTTCCAACTATCCATGGGAAGTGAATAATAGGACTACTTGTGAGCATAAATGAGAATGACGAAAGAAGATGAAAGGGAGTGTTATTCAACCTTTGTTTCATGAGGACTATAGCCACTGAGCCTAAATGACCATACCTTTGCACTCAGTCCCATTACAAGCCTTGAAAGACCTTTGTGATCTTGAGTGAGCTGAAGCAAATGTTGATTGGAAAATACGGGCAAACCTATGGATGAAATTATGCATTGTGTTCATCTTTGTAAGTGTGAGCGTTGCATTTGATTCTGAAGCTTTAAACTGTGAACCATTGTGTGAATATGGAATCATTCCTTGTGTAAGGGCATTTGAATACTTTGGTTGAGCTTCAACTTGCATTTGAAGCAAGTATTGTGAGCATGAGATTCTTTGATATTGGTAAGTCACAACTTGAATCTTTGAGTGCACAATTGATCTTTCCATGAGTAAAGTGAGTCTTGTTGTGTGCATTAATGATTGGTTCTTGTGTAGCACTGTTTGAGACACCCTTTTGAACAGCTGAACTCGAGTTGCTTGAGGACAAGCAAAAGTTTAAGTTGGGGATGTTGATGAGTCCACAATTTGGACTCATTTAGAGCTATATTTTGATAGAATTAGTGTCCTCAAATGCATATTTTGTCTCAATATTTGATGAAAATCCTTAAGTTTCAAGTATTTGGAGTTTGAGGCAAAGCATGGACACTACTTGACAAGAAGGAACAATGCGGCTGAAAAGAATGAAGAAATGAAGGCCTGAAGATCCCCGAGCCCAGTTGGTGAATCGCCGATCTGCCTGGAGATCGCCTTTTGTTCCAGTGCACTGAGCCCTGAATTAAAAGGTCAAGTTGGCGATGAAATAGAGCAGTCGGCGTGTTGGCGAACAGTTCCGCGAAGAAGTACCATATCGCCCAACGACTTAAAATGTGAAGAGGCTAAAGGCTAAAGCAGGAAGGTGATGAAATCGACCAAACGGCGGATCACCGAATGTATGGGCGAACCCGACTAACTTCGCCGAAGAGTCCTTCGCAGTACATTTTAAAACACTATAAATACTTGTTTAAATTTCTAGCTTAGTATATATCACTATTATTATTAGAACGTTTTACAGTTTTTGAGAGAGTTCAAGTTTTAAAGGGTTTTGGCGACTTTGTTCTAAGACCTTGAAGATTCAAGAGGTTTCAACTCCAAGAAATTGGAATTGGGTCTCGAAGATTCTTCACTCTTGACGTGTTTTAAGATTTAGTCATTCATACCCTATTGATGGAAACTGATATTGGCCAGTATAAATTTTTATCTCTTTTACATGTCTAACTAAAACCCTAATTCTTGGGGTATGATTTTGTGAATATGGGTTAGATTATCTGTTGAGTCTTGCTTGTTGATGGTTTATTTGTTGTTTAAATGTTATTTCATTTAGTAGTTGTGTATTAACTTAATGGAGTTGTAGTTGCAAATACGATTTCATCTTAGTGTTTTCGGCTTGCGCGAGAGAGAGGTTGTAAAATTAAGACTACTAAATTGATAGCCTGTGGTATTGGGTCGACGTGGGTTCAACTTGAGAGAGTAAATCCTAGTCTTAAGGCGGAGGCTATGCTTAAAGCAGCAACTTGGTGTTCGAGAGAATCCGAGTCGATTTGGGGTAAGTTGCTCGAGACAGAATTTACCCCTACTATAGTCTAACCTAGTCACAAATACTCAACAATTTACTATCAAAAGCATGTACCCGACAATTTAGTTTATCCTGTATTCCTCTCACATCCCAAGAATCCCTTCTCTCTATATAGTTTTCGTATATTTTCGCTGTTTGTAGTTGTTAATTAATACAAAACCCACATTGGTAATTGACGCTTGCGCATCCCTTTTAGATTTAGTATGTTATAATCGATAATACTTTTCGCTACGGTTAACTTTAGCATTTTTTGCACTTAACCATTAATTTTTAGGAACTGCTCCCTTGGGACTCGACCCCAACCCCCCATTCAGTTGGATTATATTACTATTGTATGATCGTAGACACTTGAATTGGAAGTTGTGCCTTGATTATGCAAACATCAACTGACATTTGGGCCCCTACTATTTAAATATGCATGGTTTGCTCATAATTGTATGTCGTGAATACATACACACACACACATATATATTAATGCAAATGCATGACATACCCAACCAAATGCTAGCAATGGTAGTGCCTTCTGGTAGCCAACCGGCATCATATTCGCCAACTTGTGGCCATCTGTGTCTCATACGTATAAATATAGGAAATAGTCCCCATATCTCTCGATTATAACTCAAGAGTAAAATGCATAGCATGTCATGTCATGGATTTATAACATCTATATGTTAGTGTTGTCATGTTGCCAATCTTGGCCTGTTTGTAGTCTTGTTCTCATAACCCGATAATAACTTTTGTATATTATAAAACAATCTCGTGGAGCCTCATATGTTCTTCCAAATAAGTTTGAAAAGTTGACTCGAATTTTAGAAAGATAACCTAACCTTGAAGATAGTCATAACAAGTTTAAGGTGATTTACTTAGTTCCTAACTTGGTTCCTAGATAATTTATAAAAGAAGTACTTCAAAAATCAAGTGTTTTAATAGTTTAAACATTTAAGTTATATTAGAATGTTTTGAAGATTGTGAGTTACTTCAAAGATTTTTCATAATAACTTTAGTGGGGAAAGAGGGCTGGTTACAAGTGATTAGGGTCTCCCGTGATATTTTAAGTCACATCACCCAAAAAAATAATAAGAATTCATACATGCGGACATATAATCAAGGAAATCGATAAAATGACATGTAGATGTCGAATACTCTATTTATCCGAACGAGTGGAATATCAAAATAAAAGAATCATGAAAATAATCCAGATGAGATCCCAATGCCTTTCACTGAAGGTCTTTCTAGCAAGATAATAGCAAAATATCACATTCGGCGTTTTAGGAATTTCCGAGGAGTGGTGCTAAAATGAGGGACGTAGCTTAGCCTTAACATACCTTTCCAATGAACGCTCAAATGGCCGTAGCTTCTTCACAAAAGTTGTTCCTTACGTCCTAAGATTCACAAACACTATATATACACAGCTGGTACACACCTATAAACAGTTCATAATTGATCTTAAATCTGCAGATTTGCCAAATGGCCTCAACTTGACGAAATGTCCATAGAATTTCATAAAAACAATCATAAAAGAGACCCAAGATGATTACATTAGTTAAACAAGTGTAAACCTTGAATAAACACCAATAACTACAAATTTATCTCTTCAAAAACTAGCTCCAAACACAGCTAATAAAAGGGGAAAACGATTGCCACGTGTAGAGATCACGTTTCTAGGCACGGGGGCAACCTTTAATGGTAGAAATAATCAAAAACTAACCTTCATCATGCAAGAACTCCATAGGAACCCTCTCTTAAGCTTTGTTTCTGGTTTGGAAGTGAAAAGAAATGTTTTCATGGCTTAAAACGTTGATTAAGCCGACATACCACATTTTTTATCCGACCCGGATTCTGCCCTAGCAGTACGTAGTAAAACACTCATAACTTTTTACTCCGATGTCGGTTGGATAAGGGGTTTTGTGCGTTGAAAACTAGACTCGTAGGCCTTATATTCAATGGGTGATAAGATTTATAACTATTTATATTCTAAGAGAAAATATCCAAGACATTTGACCCAAAGTTAAGAAAATATTATTAGAGAAATTTCGATAACTTTTGCCGACCTTAGTTTCGCTAATTTTCTTGATTTCAAAACTTAACATACGACCCTTGTGCTATTATAATACCTCATAACACATTATTCTTAGAATACTGTACACTCATAGGCTTATCCACAAGGTATGGGACAACATAAACATTTCAAATGGGTGAAGTTCTACCTGAGCCATTTCTTTAATCATGAACTTTGTTTGAGGGGTCCCTTTGGCCTAAAAATTTAGTTTATTTCCTTGATATTGCCACCTATATGAAATCTTAATCTCCAATGTACGATACAAAGTCATAGACACCTCATATAACAATGCCATACTATGCCACATATATTATGCAAGAACAGAGAAAAAGTATGGGATCTTACATTCCCTCCCCCCCCTTATGAACATTCGCCCGCGAAAGGATCTAGACAATTCCTTGGTTGTGTTTTTCCTTTTTTTCTCATATGACTTTATTTGCGAGTCTATATTTGTTATAGTCGCAAATTAAAGTCAAAATCTGAAAATTGTAACTACTAAGCTTTGCATAGCTATCTCGCAAGAAGACATATAAATTGCACCTTCAAGCTACTTAAAATCTAACTAAGTCATTGTGAATAAATAATTGCCAATTATCAAAATGTGACTCACCTTAAGTTGTAAATAGTTGGGCGTACATTTTCCTCATTTCCTCTTCCGCTTCCCAAGTCATTTCCTCGACGTTGTTATTTCTCCATAACACTTTCACATAAGCTACATCTTTAGTTGGAAGCTTCCTAACTTGCCGATCTAAAATCGCTATTGGTACCTCTGTATAAGATAAATCTTCAGCGATACAAATATTTTCAATGTGAATAATACGTGAAGCATCTCCTATACACTTCCGCAACATAGAAACATGAAATACAGGATGGACTGCTTCCAATTCTGAAGGCAAATCAGGTTCGTATGATACCATACCGATCTTCCGAATAATCTTAAACGGTCCAACGTACCTAGGAATGAGCTTCCCTTTCTTTCTGAATTGCATGATGCCCTTCATAGGCGATACTTTCAGGAAAACTCAATCTTCTACATCAAACTCTAAGTTTCGTCAGCGAACATCTGCATAAGACATCTGTAGACACTGTGTTGTATGAAGCCGATCTCTAATAAGCTTAACCTTTTCAATTGCTTGATGGACTATATTGGGACCTAGCAAATCTGCTTCCCTGAGCTCAAACCAACCGATTGGGGATCTACACTTCCACCTGTATAGTGCTTCGTAAGGGATCATCTGAATACTAGTTTGGAAGCTGTTATTATAAGAAAATTGGATAAGAGGTAGATGTTGATCCCAACTTCCTTTAAAATCCAGCATAGAAGCATGTAACATATCCTCAACCATTTGAATAGTACGGTTTGCCTATCCATCAGTTAGTGGATGAAAAGCGGTGCTAAGATTTACCTGAGTGCCTACACCCTTCTGCAACGATTTCCAAAAATGTGTTGTAAATTGAGCTCCTTGATCTGAGATAATAGATAATGGAACTCCGTGAAGGCGAACAATCTCCTGAATGTAAAGCTTGGTATAATCTTTAGCTGAATATGTCGTCCTAACTGGCCAGAATTGAGAAGATTTTGTCAGTCTATCGATAATTACCCAAATGGAATCAAACCTTTGTGGAGTGCGAGGAAAACTAGTGATGAAGTCCATATTATCATATCCCATTTCCATAATGGAAGCTCAATATACTGGGTTAGGCCTCCAGGCCTCTGATGCTCTGTTTTAACGTGTTGGCAGTTGGGACATTCAGCTACCATCTCCACAATATCTTTTTTCATGCCATTCCACCAATAGATTTGTTAAAGGTCCTGATACATCTTCATCTCTCCAAGGTGAGATGCATATCTAGAATAATGGGCCTCTAAAAGAATATTTGTACTTAGCTTTCCAACTGTCGGTACACATAAGCGACCCTGGTATCTAACGACTCTATCTCTAGTTAGCTCAAATAAGGGTTGTTGCTGCAGTGGAATCTTTTCCCTCAATTTCCTAAGCTTAGGATCTTCATGTTGCCGCCTTTTCACTTCAGTCACAAAGGAAGATTTTTCCATATTCTTAATGACAACACCTCTGCCCTCTGCATCTACCAAGTGTACTTGCAAATTAACTAGCTGGCATAGGTCTTTTGTAATTCCAGCCTTATAAGCTTCAATATGACTTAGACTACCCATGGACTTCCGGCTGAGCACATCAGCAAGAACGTTAGCTTTGTTGGGATGATATAAAATGTCAACATCATAGCCCTTTAATAATTGTAGCCATATCCTTTGTCATAGGTTCACTCCCTCTGCTTAAGTATGTACTAAAGACTCTGGTGATCGGTGAAAATATCTATATGAACCCCATATAGATACTGCCACCAAATTTTTATGGCAAAGACAACTGCAGCCAACTCAAGATCGTGTGTAGGATAATTCTGCTCATGCTTCTGCAACTGTCTAGAGGCGTATGCAATAAACTTACCATGTTGCATATGAACACAACCTAGGCCAATTCTTGAGGCATCACAATAAACAACATAGCCCTCATTACCATCTAGAAGAGTTAGGATATGTGTCGTGGTAAGCCTATTTTTTAGTTCCTGAAAGCTCTGTTCGCATGCCTCGGTCCATTGAAATTTAGTTGCCTTATGTGTCAATTTTGTTAGTGATGCAGAAATAGAAGAGAATTCCTCCACAAACCTTCGATAATACCCTGCCAGGCCTAAATATTTATGAACCTCAATTGGATTCAAGGGCCTCGGCCAAGTCATCACTACTGCAATCTTTTGACCATCAACCTTAATACCCTCACTTGTAATAACATGACCAAGAAAAGCTACTGAAGTAAGCCAAAAATCACATTTAGAGAATTTAGCATACAACCTGCAATCTTGGAGAGTCTGCAATACAGTTCGCAAGTGGTCTGCATGCTCAGCTTCCGACCGTGAATATATAAGAATGTCATCAATAAACACAATCACAAATTCATCCAAGAATGATTTGAAGACCCGATTCATAAGATCCATAAAGGCTGCTGGGGCATTTTTAAGCCCGAAAGACATGACAAGGAATTCAAAATGGCCATAGCTCGTCCTAAATGCTGTTTTTGGGATATCAACTTCCCTGACTCGCAGCTGATGGTAACCAGACCGCAAGTCAATCTTAGAAAAGCATTTGGCACCTTGTAACTGATCGAATAAGTCATCAATCCATGGAAGAGGATATTTATTTCTTATAGTGACTTTGTTTAGTTGTCTATAGTCAATACACATCCGTAAGGATCTATCTTTCTTTTGAAAAAAGAGCACTGGGGCACTCCATGGGGAAGTACTTGGCCTAATTAAGCCTTTATCAAGCAAGTCCTTCAGTTTTTCCTTCAGTTCTCTTAGCTCTGCAGGTGCCATTCTATAGGGAGGAATCGATATAGGATGCGTATCAGGAAGAAAGTCTATAGTGAAATCAATTTCCCTTTCTAGGGGAATTCTTGGAAGATCATCAGGGTATACCATTAGAAATTTATTCACGATAGGAATTAACTGAAGTGTCATGGACTCCTTATTAGTATCCTGTACATGAACCATATGGTATATACAACCTTTAGCAATCAACTTTCGAGCCCTAAGGTATGAGATAAACTTACCCTTAGGTGTTGCTACATTACCCTTCCACTCAAGGACTGGCTCACCTGGAAAGTAAAATCTGACTATCTTTGCATGACAATCAATATTAGCATAGCAAGTTGCCAACCAATCCATACCCATAATAACATAAAAATCTAGCATAATCAACTCAACTAAATCTACGGGGGTTCGATGATCATTAATTAACACTGTGCAACCTCGATAGACACGACTAGCTAAAATAGAGTCGTCAACTGGTGTAGACACCTCAACTGGTTGTGGAAACAACTCAGATTTCAAGTCAATCATACTAGCAATAAATGGAGTAATATATGTAAATGTAGAGACAGGGTCTATCAATGCGTAAACAGCTTGAGAAGATATCATCAATAGACCTGTAACAACATCAGGGGATGCCTCTGAATCCTGTCGTCTTGTGAGTGCATAAAAGCAGTTCTGACCACCGCTTGAACCTGTATCTCCTTCACCTCTCCCTCTACCACGACCCTAAGTAGATTGTGGTCCTGGTCATGGGGCGCGGACTGTCACACCCCAATCCTACACCCTGAGCGGGATTGGCACTTGAGAACCATTGCTGGCCCCAAGCAAACCCTTGGCCTGGCTTACTTACTCAGCGGAAGACTTAACTCAACAAAGATAAATCTATGTAATAAACTAGAATGTTATAAAGGAACATTTAAGTGGACATTAAGGAAAACTCAAGTCTCAACATAAGATAATGACAATGAAAATACTAAAGAATTAACAAATGACTATCTATGAAGCCTCTAAAACAACTGAGATGGATGTCGGGACAAGACCCCTGATCATCCTAACAAATGAAATACTAAAAATCAAATGATAACAAAGGAGCCCTCCGGAAAGCAAGGGCTCACAAACTGACTCTGAATGCTCAACTGGATCAACGAGGTGCTGGACGATGATCCTGGTTACCTGTGTCTGTATAATAATAAGATGCAGGCCAAATGGAATCAATACATTGAATGTACGAGTATGCGAGGGGAATTCTAAAACAAGACATAAGCTTGAAAGGAACTGAAGAACTTACCTAGCTAAACTCAACTCAACATAATTGAACTCATTTCAATAAAAAATAGTTTAAAACAAGTGCAATATAAAGAAAAGCTATTTAAAACATGGGTTTCAACTCTGTGTGTATGCAAAGATACATATAACTCTGAAATGCATGTAAAAATACAATAAACTGTGTATATAAGAATACAATTACTTTTGTGGGAGTTTCTCCAACCGACAACCATCACTTAAGAGCTATTGTGATAATACATCATTTTGCCTCACGCTGCCAGGGCCGTCCTATACCTTGTTGAGGGTATAGAACCAAAAACTACTAAGTGGATCCACTAGTCTATGCTAAAAAAACACTAAAGGAATCATCTAAAAAGTATGACCCTTTTCTACCCATGATGGCTACATGGTTTATGGGGGCTGTGAGTTGTCTTAACTCTCCCCCATATCGGTGCTCAATACTACTCCCAAAATATAATACTAGCTCTTATGTTTCAAAGCATACTTCTTTATATGGTTTGAGATAATTGCTCAAAACTTAGCTCAAATGCTATCTTGGAAATCAAAGTTTCCCTTTTTGCTTAATTGTGAAAGCATTTACTCTTTTCTGAAAACTAGCTCAAAGGCTCTTTGGAAATCTCAGTTTCCGTTCTTATTTAAATGTGAAAGCATTTTAAACTCTTTGGGAATACATAGTCCCCATATACTTCTTTGAAGAAATGAACTTTAATCTTTACTCTTTACTCTTTAATCAACTTGAGCTTTATGTCTTAAAAGAAAGTTAAAAGCATTTGTAAAAGACTTCTTGAAAGGACTTTAAGAACTTCCTAGACTTGACTCTTAACTTTTCTTGAATTTGAATTTATGGATTCAAGGTTATGATTCATGTTTCTGGATTATTTCTAGATGATTAGAAGTCATTTAGAGTAGTTAGAATCAATAGGAAGTGTGAGCACACTTTAGAAAGACTTAAACGGGCTAAATAAGAACTATAAAGCATAATTTAGATTTCAAATGTTCTTATACTTTTGCACTATAGCACGATATATCAGTTTAATGAAATGTAACCATTCCTAAATGCCATGTAACCTCTTGATTATAAGTGTGGTGCACAACACACCCATAAACAAGACTCTACAAGGCACGACTTGTGGACCCTCCCTAGGATATGACCTGCTATGATACCAAGCTTGTCACACCCCAAAATAGGGGGAGTAACTAGCACTCGATACCCTATAACATTGAGTTACCCACTAAAACATACAAGCTTAACCAAACTATGAGACAAAAAGATTGGGCAGCACAACCTCTAAAAAGTGAAGCCTTGAGCCTGAAGGTCATGACATGAATGAGAATAAACCATACAAACAATGGTAGACAAGTCGAACAAAATAAATATGTACTATCTATCCAACGAGGCCACAACCAAAGACATACCTACTTACACACACACATATATATACATGCCAAGACTATTGGCTGGAGGTTGAAACATACAAAAAGAAAACCCAGAATATTGTGTCCACAATATCCTCTATGAGTGATATAAGCACTGTCGGGACAAAGCCCCGACTATACCCAAATTGTACAACAAAAGTAAACATCCTTTGATAGCCCCAGGATAAGATGGGGCGTACCAGCTCATAGTTGGACCTGAATCCTAACAGGTGGGTCGATTAGAGTCCCTGCCTGTACTTGCTCGGACGAAACAAAAAGCAGCATCCCCAGGCAATGGGACATCAGTACGAATAAACATGTACTGGTATGTAAAGCAGAAATTAGAATCATAAATATTTACTGTAAAAGGGTTATAGAGATACTGTTTTATTTAAAAATATGATTGAACTGATTTTAGAGTCGCCACTTAATTTTTAAGAAAAATCAAGAAAAACTATTGTTTTCAAAAGACAAACAGAAATCTAATGAAAACTATAAAGGGGGTTCGGGGTTTATATTAGCATTTCGGGAAGGGATTTAAAGCAGGCTTGTTGGGGATTAAGATGTTTTCCTGCTTTCTCACTCTTCTTTCAAGTCCTGTACCGACTGTGTCTATTCCATCCCGAATTTCTTCAATTGTCGGGGTGATTTCCATGGTTCCAAATCGGAACACCATTTTCTCATTGTCCCAATAGCCTGTAAGGACTTCAATCAGTTCGGGCCACCCAACCATATTGATGAGTTCTGTTAGGGCTCCTATATATTTGTTGAGGACCCTTTTGTGAACCACAGTGAGGTCGTTGTACCACATCTTGAGCAAAACTAGGGCTTCCACTACCATGTCAAATTTAGGAAATAGATCCATACCTACAAGATAAAACACGGTTAAGATTCCCTCCCCCAAATAGGCAACAATCAGGTTTCTACACATACATCTTTCAAATGTCAAACAATATGATATGTCGTTAGGTCGTGGACCTTGGACATGATTTTTGGTGGTTTTACTAATGGACTTAATACGCCTTGGGTATTAAGCCGTCTTAGGCTAATGCTTAGATTTGGATTTGGTT
>JAJOOR010026996.1:0-15768 GCA_036250505.1 Solanum acaule
GACTACTGCCCATTTTTGCCTCTCTTTAAATACAGATTTGGGGTGGAGAATTTTGTATATATTTATCAAGAACTAATGGATGGTGATAAATCCTTGAGTCAATATTCTCCTATTATGCTGAAAGATAAATTCCTAGAAACTAAGGTAAGACTACTGCCCATTTTTGCCTCTCTTTAAATACAGATTTGGGGTGGAGAATTTTGTATATATTTATCAAGAACTAATGGATGGTGATAAATCCTTGAGTCAATATTCTCCTATTATGCTGAAAGATAAATTCCTAGAAACTAAGGTAAGACTACTGCCCATTTTTGCCTCTCTTTAAATACAGATTTGGGGTGGAGAATTTTGTATATATTTATCAAGAACTAATGGATGGTGATAAATCCTTGAGTCAATATTCTCCTATTATGCTGAAAGATTTTTAGGGATTGATAGTGGCTGCCTTATGTATATTGTTGTTGGGGGCTGTTTGGGTATCTTGGCAAAGGATGTATGAAGTTGTATTAATGTATAGAAGAAGGGTGTGGTGGTTCACCATTGGTGCAAGGGTTGTATGGGCCTACTTTCCGTCAAGTGTTAGCTACTGTTTTTAGGGCCTTAATGTGATTAGCTGCTGACATTAGCTTAATTGTGACTTATATTGTAGATTAGCATCCAAGAAGGGAGGCTGAATTGTGACCGTGGTATTGGTCAGGAAATAAGGTATATAGGGCGATTCGATTCCATATTCCTTGGCATGAAATCTGATACTTGCGATTAATGTCAATAAGTGAATTTCCTAAGTTCTATTCCTAGTAAAGGAGGCATAGTGCAACGTACGATATCCAAATAGCTAACAATATCCCCCCTCCTAAGTGTACATAATTACTTAGTTACACGTTCAGTACTCTATAGTCAATTGAAGTCAATTGTGTCATTTAAGCTCTCAAGTAATGCATTAAGGTTACATAGCTCCTTATATTGTAGCCACTGTCCTAAAGTATGATTTTCATGTCTCCTACTACTGTTTTGTATTTCCAAATCTCAAAAATGATTGTGACCACCAAACCAACAATCTCAAAGATTAAAGAATCTAAGTGAAGCAATTTGTATAATTATGGGTGGTAGCTCAGGGGCGAAAGCCTAGCATGCGTCGATCCCAATGGGTATAGAAGGGTGGCAGCTCAGGGGCGAAAGCCTAGCATGGGCCGATCCCAATTTGTGTAATGTTGAGGACCGCATCCCAGGGGTTAAAATGCCTAGCATGGGTTATCCTGTTCTACCACTGATCAGCAGGTCACTCGTATCACATGCCTTATAAAGATCATAACACACATAAAGGTAAAGACAAGAATGTAACATACATGATCCCATAAGAGTTAACATAGGTGGTCTCCTATTCTGATATGCACTTATACATTGATACTTGGTTTTGTTTGAACTCTTATTTTATATATGTAGTTGCCTTACATATTCAGTACACTTTTCATACTGACGTCCCTCGCGGGGAACGCTGGATTTCATGCTGCAGGCACAGGTACTCCCGCTAGTAGACCTCCTCAGTAGGAGCATACGACACTCAGCTACTTTTGGTGAGCTTCAGGTTGCTTCGGAGCTTTATTGAGTCCTTGGTAGATTCATTTTGGTATTGTATAGTAGTTAGGGGTAAGGCGGGGTCTGTCCCGACCTACTCTAAGGGTTTCTATCTTTTAGAGGCTTTGTAGACTTATGTATATGGTTCAGTCGCATCTTAACAAGTTGTGGCCTCAATGGCCAAGTCTTGTATATAAGTTTTGGGTCTACTTATGTCGGTTCGTATCGCTGCATCCCTGGTGAACTTGTCACAAAATTGTCATAGTTACAAACATAGTAAGCACAGGTCACATGTTGGTTATCTCGGGCCTTTAGGGCATCGAGTGCCTGTCCGTCTTAATGGTATTTGAGGCGTGACATAGGTGAAGAAGCCTTGATAGGAGCATATTCGGTCCTTGATGCTATGGAGAAAGTGCAACTCATTAGAGATAGACTTAAGATTGTCCAGAGTCGCCAGAAGTCTTATGCACAGTTCCAAGTGATGATTGGGTTTTCCTGAAAGTGTCACCTATGAAAGGGGTGATGAGATTTGGCAAGAAAGGGAAGCTCAGTCCGAGATATGTAGGCCCTTACCGGATCTTGAAAATGATTGGTAAAGTGGCTTATGAGTTAGAGTTGCCAGCAGACTTAGCAGCAGTGCATCCAATCTTTCACATTTCACTTTTGAAGAAGTGTGTGGGTGATCCAGCATTCGTAGTGCCATTAGAGACTATGGTTGTAAAAGATAGCCTTTCTTATGAGGAAGTACCAGTTGAGATTCTTGATCGTCAAGTTAGAAGGTTGAGAAACAAAGAAGTTGCTTTAGTCTAGGTTTGGTGGATGAGTTAGTCCGTAGAGGGAGCCACTTGGGAAGCAAAAACGGCCATGAAAGCCAAGTATCATCACCTCTTTCCTTATGATTCCACTCCAGCTTGAGGTAATAGTTCCTCTTAAGTTTTTCAGTCATTCATGCGTATATTCAGTCTAGAATTATGTTCCTTTAGTTAGTACTTGCATTTTCAGCATATTTGCATGTTCTTGGAACTCAGTTCAGTCAGAAATTCAGTTCTCAGTGTTTAGTGGTAGGGATTGTAGCCCTTTCCGTCCATTTCAGCTAGTTTAGTCTTCATTCGACGATGAATGGTCCTAAGGGGGAGATAATGTAACACCCCAAATTTGAGAAAGGGAAAAATTTCAAATTTTCAGAGGTTGCAGGTGCCACCGACGGAAGCCAACTACGGACCGTTAGTCTACTGACAGCCCGTCAGTCAACTCCATTGATGGGCCAGTCAACTTTTAGTCCTTAGTCGTAAACGACGGTCGGCCAGTACGAATCGTCAATCAGCTCTGTAGATGGGCCAGACAACTTTCAGTCCTCAGTCGCGAACAACGGTTGACCAGTACAGATGTCAGTCGACTCACGGTCCGTCAGTCAGCTCCGTTGGTCACTCCGATAGCAGTTAAGTCAGGGGTCTTTTGGTCTTTTTCTATTTCGTTTAACCCCTAAGCTACATCGTTTAGACCCTAAATTATGAGGTTTTAGTTAAGCCTAGAAACATAACTCGAACTTAACTAAGTCAAATCATTAATCAAAACTTAGAGAAATTAGAGCGTAAGAGGAGAAGAGAAGTTAAAAACCCTAGTTCAAGAATGCAGCAAGTTTTCTTCAGTTCCATCCCAGAAATCAAATGATTTCTCCGTGAGATTCATCACCAGGTATGTGTGATTTCACTAGTGGGTTCCTTTCGCCCATTAGGTCCCTAGAATTCAGTCAGATTCTTGATTCCATGATTATGAACAAACCTAGGGTTTCGAGAATTTCAAAAGATCATCATGAATTAGTTATTTAAATGTTCCAAATCATATTATCATGTTATTGCTCAGTTTATTGCATGAATTTTAGAACCCTAGCTATGTATTTCTTTAGTTCTTGAATTACACATGCTAGGTCAGATATTTCAGTATTCAGTTATACATGCCTCAGTTTATGAATGCATCAATAACAGTTTAATTATTGCATTTTCAGTTTTGCATGTTCAGTTTTGATCTGTCTAGTATTATAGAAATTTGGGTCATAATATGTTAATCACTTAATCTATTGGGAGTAGCATAATACCGAGTTGGACTAGCGTTCAACGTACCTATATAGTCCCAGAACTACGAGCCACGTAGGTGTAAGTCCCCTCCGTGGCATCATTTAGTGATCACACCAGCATGCCTCTTTTCCTTTTGCTGGGTATATTGGGTCCTCTCGATGGGGCGTATACATCAGACTCCACATTTAGCTCATGTGGTTTTATTGTCGGTTATTAGCTCCCACAGTTCAATCAGACTCTATTACATTGACCAGTTATCAATACATTCAGTATTTCAGTTTCAACATGTTATGAACTTGGTCTTTGCATTCAGATAGTTCAGTATTCAGTATCGATATCATGTTCAGATTATATCATGTTTATTTGCTCTATTCAGTTATGATGTTATTTCAGCTTTATTCTATCCTGCATGCTCAGCACCTCTCAAGTACTGACGCATACGTGCGCTACATCTTCTCGTGATATAGGTTCAGGTTCTCATCATCCATATCACGCTTAGATCAGTTCCCGATCTCCGGTTCAGTAGAATCAGTGGTGAGTCCTCACTCTTTGAGGACAATAGTCATGAGTTTCTTTTCAGTATTTGCAGTCATTTCGTTTTAGTTTTTGCTTGACTTAGATAGGGCATGTCCCAGCATTTCTAGTCAGTTAGAGGCTATTTTCAGACATAGATAGATTCAATTTAGTATTGAATTAATATCTTCCTTGTATTAAATTCATCGGTTTTTGTTTATCTTAGTTATAGTATATGGGCATTCCTCATCTTTTCATTTTATTTATGATTTAGCTTTCACATCAGTTTATTATCTTTAGTATGCTCATAATCATGCCAGCAGGGTTAGCTTGGGATTACTTGTGGTCCTAGGTCCCGTGTCTGTGTCTTGGGGGTAGTCTCGGGGCGTGACAACATTTGTCTACGGATAGGCTTATCGACAGGTACCCAGAAATAACTTATTATTTGAAGTCTCACAAGTTCTAAATCTTCACAAAACCCTGTGGCTCGTACATTGCAAATTGGGTTCAGGAGTTCTATACCTCTTATGGAACCCTGATTCCACCAAGAAAGAAGCAAGCAGTTGAATTCAAACCTGTCGATCACGTGGTAGTTCGGGGCAAGAAAGTGTTGTGTGACAGCACTACGATAAATGCAGTCTTGGAATGCACCAATATTATTGCCGACCCTCACCAGTACAGGATGAAGACTAAGTCGTTCGAGGAAATAAAAAACTAGTTGGCTCCTGTTATATGTGATGGCACTCCAAAGTGGTTAGAGGTAGGAGCCTCGATAATGAAAAAGGACCTGCATGTAGCTGTAAGGTACTGGTTTGGCTTTATCAGCAGCACTGTAACGCCATCCCAAAATGAGTCCATTCTGCGCCACTGTGAGGCAGCTTGTTTTGGCGCAATCATTACACATGAGCGAATTAATCTGGGGATGATCATTACTTTAGAGATTCTCATACGTGCCAAGCAGGGCCAGACCTCTCTTCCTTTCCCTGTATTGATCACCAAGCTATGCAGACGGGCTCGGGTCCCTAGAGATGCCAAGAAAGATATGGAAGTAATTCCCACATCCTCTACCGATATTTGGAGGATCAAGGCAGAATATTTAAAGGACTAAGCGGAGCAGAAGAAGAAGACGGCCCCAATGGATTCTTCCCCGGTTGTAGACACAAACTTATCACCTGCAGAGGAATCTTTGCCTACTCCAACCCATGGGCCTTCAGGTACTCCTTGTGCTATATTTTCTGATGCCCCTAGTTGTTCTGTTGTTGTGCTGCCTCCTAGACCTGCTGTTGTTGCTGTATCCCGGACTTCGACCACCCATGCATCCTTACTTCGAATGGGATAGCTTGCCTATTCTGCAGATAGTCGGGTTTCCAGGCTCGAGACATCCATTCTTGATATGATTTAGGCCGCTTTAACTGCTGTTGTGAAACTATTGAGTGCTGACATTGATACCCTTGTGGCAAGTATATCGGTGTGTGAGCATGGTCAATGATCTACCGAGGAGGTGATGGTGTTAAAACCTATCAATGTCCATGGTTTTTGGAACAGTGGAGATTCCATATGTGCCCGAGATTCCTCCAAATACTGCCGGACATGAGGATAGAATGGAGCAGACAACCGAGCCTGAGTCAGAGGTAGAGACTGATGAAGATATGCTTGAGGAGACTGAGAGAGCTGCAGATGAGGACCTGACTGAGACTGAAGCAGTCATGATAGATGCGGCTGTGGAGGCTTCCCTAGTAGGTACACCTTTTGATGTTTCTGGTGAAGCTGGCTCTTCTGAGGTGATTCCGGGCACTGATGCCCAAGTACAAACTGTTGCACCAGGCATTGAGGCCCAGACAGATAGAGAGAGTGCTGATGAGTCCACAAATTGGACTTATTTAAGGCTATATTTTAATAGAAATTCTGTCCTCAAAAGCTTATTTTATCTCAATATCTAATGAAAACCCTTAAGTTTCAGGTATTTAAAGATTGAAGGAAAGCATGGACACTACTTCGCAAAAAGGAACGAAAAGGCTGAAAAGAACGATAAAATGAAGACCTGAGGATTGCCGAGTCCACTTGGCGAATCGCCGAAGGGTCTCACATCGCCTATTGTTCTAGTGTGTTGAACCTAAAGGAAATGATTAAGTTGGCGGAACAAAGGAGCAGTCGACGCATCGTCGAAAAGTTATGCGAGGCAGTACTATATCGCCCAATTACCCAAGACACAAAGATGCTGAAGGCAACTGACGAAAGGCGACGAAGTAGACCAAAGGGCGGATCGCCGAATGCATTGGTGATTCTCACTAACGTCGCTGAAAAAACCTTCGGAGCACATTTTCTGAAAACTATAAATACTAGTTCAGTTTTTATACTTAAAAGGGGGATGAGAAATAATTTTTTACCTAATTTTTAGATTGAAAAGTAGAGAGAGAGTCTGGGGAAACATTCTCTAAGTTGAAGAGGGTTTTGAAACTTGAAGAACAAGAGAGTTTCATCTTTTTCAATTTGGAAGCGGGTCTCTTGGATTCTTCACTCTTTGCTTAAATTGAGACTTAAATTTTCATACCCACTTGATTTCAACATCATTGAAGGTATAAATTTCTATTTCTTGATGAGTGCCTAAAAACCCCATTCTTGGGGTGTTATTTAGCAAATATGTGTTGAGATTATTGTTGGGTTTTGCTTGTTGATAGGTTAGATGTATTTTAATGGTGATTTCACCTAGTGGTTGTGGTTTAATTTAGTGGGTTTGTAGTTACAAATACAAAACCACCCTTGTGTTTTCGGCTTGCTCGAAAGGAGTGGGTCGACATGAGGTTCAGCCTGAGAGGGTGAGCCCTAGTACCATATCCTAACACTCAGCTCGAGAGAGTGAGTGGGGTAAGGCGTAGGCTGGCCTTCATTCGGCTAATGGGTGTCCGAGAGGAACCTATTTGAAATGGGTTAAGTTGCTCGAGAGGGAACTTATTTCCATCTAAAGCTTAGCCTAGTCACTATTATCAAAAGCATGTACCCAATGATTTAAATCAATATATATTGCGGTCACATCCCAAGGATCCCCTCTCATTCATAGATCTTTTTGTTATTTATGTCATTTTTGTTATAACCATGACAAAACCCCCATTATTAATTGACACTCTTGTGTCCCCCTTTAATTTGCTTTGTATTCACTCGTAAAAATCTTTAGCTACGATTAGCATAAGCACATTTGCGATTAATCACTAATTTTCACACCCACTCCCTTGGGACTCGACCCCAACCCTTGGTTGGGTTATTATACTATTTCACGATCGTAGATACTTGCATTGGAAGTTGTGTCATTGATTACGCAAACATCAAAATGGCGCCGCTGTCAGGGAGTGGTGTTACGTGAAAGTTTTTGGTTTAAGTCAAATTCTGCTTTCAATAATTGTTGTTTACTAACCTTATTTTTGGTTTTGTTTTTCTTTAAATTGGTTGGTGTAGGTAGGTTCCCTGAGCATGGCCGAGGGAAGTGGTGGCAGCTCGGCTGAGATGAAGCAAGAAGTCGAGAGGGACTTCACATTACCCGCACTGGTAACTCAGTTGCACGAGTTGGCCACCAAAATAATAGAGGTGGAAAACCAGTGCAAGGGTCAAGGGAGGTACATACCTCCTTACAAGAGGAAACAGTCTAGAGGCAGGGAGAACAACCGTGTGGAGGACACACTCCAAATCATTCTCCTAAGACCAATCAAGATCAAATGTTTGAAGAGATGAAAGAGAGCATTGAAGTGTTGAATCAAATGGTTGGCTCTCATTCTAGATTGATCCAGCTAGTCAGGACACTCCTAAATTATGTGGTGCCTCTTCACTCAAACGAACTAGTGGGGTTACCTAGTAACACTAGGGCCAACCCAACCAATGGGGAGTGAGTAAAGACTCGCGTCGAGCCACGACGTTAAATAAGGCGCTTCTTGGGAGGCAACCCAAGGTTTTAATTGCTTAAATTCTCTTTTATAAATAATAGTGTTTTAGTGATGCAAGTTTGAATGAGGAAAGTGGTGAAAAATATGGAATGGCGAGCAAATGATCAGTCGGCGGACCGCCGAACAAGTTGGCGTGCCCAACCTGATACGCTGTTTGGCTCAACTCAAGTTTAAATTAGAGCATGTAAAGCTCGGCGACTTTGAGAAGCAGTTTAGCGCATCGTCGACCTGGTCGGCGATCTCGACTTAGACCGCCATCTTGATCCCAAGACATTGACACATCTGTAACAATCGACGGGACAAGGGACTATTTGGTGATTCGCCGAATGGATCGGCGATTGAAACTAACGTCGCCGAACGAGTGTGAACTGAACTGTTTATAAAGGCCAAGCGATTCAAAACTTTGAGTTCTTCACTTTCCCTCGCTCACAAATCTCCTAAAGCTCGCACTAAGGTAGCATTTTCTTCAATTCAACATTCCTCTAGCATTTTGGTTTGGACTTGTGCTCGAAATTGGAATACTTTGCTGCCTAGCTTTTCAAATCGCATTTAATCGACATTGAAGGTTGGTTTCCTCTTCCAATAATAACATTCGAAAGTTTTGTACTCATTTGTAGAAATTGTCTCTTAGTAATGTGTGCTGGGCCTCTCTGCTAGGATTAGAGTGTATATTTCAATTTGAAAATCATGCCCGTAATGTTTTGATCGTTAGATGCCCATATTTGTTATGATGATAATTGATTGAAATCTCGTTGGGTTGTTCTTGCGTATTGTTTTGATTGTTTAGGTGAAGTCTGAGTAGCCCATGTTTGTACTTAATATCGAAAACTTGCTCAATGATAGAGAAGGTGACACCGCTCTTAAGAGTAAATATTGTCAAATGGCCAAATGTGGCAAGTCCGGGAGAAATTTGAGCATTTCGGGATGATGGGCAATATGGGTCTTGCTCGAATTTCGTTAGTGCATGCTTTGATTTTTCTTTCAAGGTTTGCGAGATTGAATTCGAAAAGATGGATTGAAAATAGGCTCGTTGAACCATTTGGCGACCTGAGTCGAGCTCACCGAATTGTGCGGCGGTTCGCCCAATGTCTCCATCTCGCCCTTAGTACCCGATTATATTGGATGAGACTGTAACTTTCAGCGAAAAGTCATGGGTCGCCGAACGCACTCGATGACTCACCGAAAGTACTCAAGATCGCCTTCTGTATGCTACCCCTGACACCCGTATGCACTGTAAATTTCGACGGACAAACCCTTGCTCGTGAAAGTAGTCGGCGATTTGCCGAAAGGATTCTCTTATCACCAACTTGCTTTAATTGTTTAGCCAACCCATCGGGGAATCCGATTTAGTTCGCCGAATTGATCGGTGAGTCTATCTGCAGAGCGAGTTACTGTGCCTTAAGTGAAGTTCTTTCTTATCCTTTCTCAATCTTTTGCAGATATGGTACATACCAATTTAACCGAGCAACCACAGAAAAAGGCTAAAGGTATTACGATCAATGAAAGAGGATCAAACCCTCCGAAGAGAAAAATGAATGACCTCTAACCGGGAGATAAAGGCAAATGAAAAGTATGTAGGTAGGAAGGGCGCAAATGTTGAACTAGCTTTCTCTGAGCCAGAGGATGAGTAACCTTTGATCAATTAAAAGGATGAACTCAGGGCTAGAGCTCAGCCCACATCTACCGGAACTCTTGTAGCTGCCACTACCCCAACCACTGAATCACTGCCAACTCCAGCACTACCTCTAGTGGCCCCTACAATCCCCATAGCTCCACGTCCACCTAGATTGATGAACAGGTTAAAATGCGATGGTTTACGAACCATTCTATAAGAAAATTTACTATCGGTGGAGGGGTTGGAAGGCAAACATGCTGAGGTGCTTGACACACTCAGTTATCATGAGTTCACTAGGCCATGGGGCCATTACATTCCTTCTTGGGTCCGGAAATTCTACCTAGCCTACGGAGAGTTGGTCCCAAAGAATAAGAAGAAGGCTAGTGAGTTCTGACCGGCGAAGTCGGTTATTATTAGAGGCAAAGATGTGGAGTGTCACAACGATCATATTAATGATGTATTGGGTCGACCGTTGCACTCAGTACTACCGTACCAGGGTTTGCCTATTGTTCCATCCCGGGATGATTTGAAGGGTTGGCCAACTCCTATGATCTCTAACACCACCTCAAGGTTGATGGATGCAGGAGCTCTAATTGAGAAGAAGGACATGAACATTGCCTCCCGATACTGGTTTGGTTTCATCAGCAACACTATCATGCCATCCCAGAACGAGTCCATTCTGCCTCATCCGAAGGTGGCTTGCCTTGGTTCTATCATGGCTAGGAGGTGGATCGACTTGGGACTGCTGGTCTCACAAGAGATGGCTATGAGAGCCAAACAGACACATACGTGCTGGAGTACCCCAGGATCCTGCTAGCGATATAGAGGTCACCCTATCTTCCTCCACAGATATCCGGCGTATAGAGGTCGAGTTCACGTGAAAGGAGTCTGACAGGAGGAAAGCAGCTCCAGCAGATACTTTTCCAGAGATCGATGTTGACTCATTACCAGCAGAGGCACCTTCATCTACTCCAGCTTCGGAGCCTTCAGGTATACCCGCTCCTTCTTCTTCTTCACAGACTCCAGATGCCTCATCTTGCTCCCAGCCTACCAGGATCACTCATGCCATGATCCTGAAGATGGGGCAGCTGGCCTATTCAGCTGATGTGAGGGTGACGCGATTGGAGAGATCCATCCCAGGGATGATTAATAGTGCCATCTTGACAGCATAACCCCCCTCAGGGCTACTGTTAGTGATCTAACTGCCAGAGTCATTGCTTGTGAGAACCGACAGGGGGAGACACCCGAGGTTTCAACATTAAAAGCCGAAATATCAAAATTGAAGAAGGACGTAGCCTATTTAAAGGCTATCGACTTCACTACACTGATGCAGAGAGCAAATGACAGGGATGCTCCTGAGACCTCGGGGATTCCTCTGGCTACTACTGGAGATGTGCAGAGGGATGATGCAAGGCATGTAGTGTCAAAGACAGAGACCGACGAAGAGCGGATAGCAGTGCGCGATGAGGTAGTGAGAGATAGCCAAGAGGACATCATATTAAAAGACTTGTCGAATATTGTGGAGATGGTTGTGTAGTCGATAACTCACAGTGCCGGTTGAGACGTCCACAGTAGCTCCTAGTGGATCTTGCATTTTTAGCTCGTCTGAGGCTACTCCGGGTACTAAGACCCATGACCAGATAGATGCCCCAGGCACTGATGCTCAAATTCAGACCCCAACAAATAGATAGACTGCATAGACATGGCTTCTTTTTACCTCTCTGTCTTATTTACTTTTACTTTTAGACACTTTTATTTGCATTTGAGGACAAACGCTTTTTATTGTGGTGGGGTGAGACCCACACCTTTTGTGTTGACAATTATGTTCTGTGTATATATTTGGGTTATTCTACTTTAAAACTGTGTTTTATCTATTTCTATGGATGATTGAGCTTCCGGTTCCTTTTGTTTTAAATGGCAAAAAATAAAAAAAAATAAAAAAAAACAAAAACGATTTTGATTCTTTCGAAAAGTTTTAAATTTTTCGCCCATTTTCGCCACCCCTTATATGCTCTTGAATGTGGCTGTTCTTTGCAAAATTTAAGTCTTAGTTCTCATCAATATCAATGACTTAAATAGTGCTATCAATGAAATGAACATGAATGCGCGGCTATGACAAGACCAAATGTAGCTGCATAGACAATATGTGAACTCTTTGCATCTCGTTGTGATTAGCCATTTATCGAATTGATTCTCTTGTAATGACCATTGCACACTAGCGAAGTGTGTAGTCTTGTTTGACTTAAGTATCGATGCCTTGTCTAATTAGCTTACTTTGAACCATGCATGAATAAACCCAGAATTTGCGCTGTTAGTCTGATTGATATAGAAAGGTGTGCTCTTGAAATGATCTTAGGCAACTTTAAAGAGTGTGAGCCAAATTTGGCATATACCTCTTTTGTGGCCTACCTGTGAGCGTGTTAAACTCTTTTGAACACCCCTTGAGCCTTACCTTTCTTTGGAAGAATCTTGATGAACCCTAGACCTCACTTGACCCACTACCTATAATCCTCTTGATTTGTGGTTTAGTGAATAACCAACTTAGGCCAAAAGCCTAAGTTGGGGGTGTGGTGAAAAGGAAAATGAGAAGTCAAGAAGTGCAAGAAAAGTCTCCCTTAACCCCTGGTATTGCAAAACAAAATGGAAACCCTTCAAAAAAATAAAATAAAATTGTGGAATAAAAAGTGCAAAAGGAATTGGGTTTCCAAGCAATACATGGAGAGTGAATAAAAAGATGACTTAGAAGCACTAGAAGAAAAAGTTATAAGGGAAAGGAAACTGACGTTTTGAGAACACCACACCCCACGAGGATGAAGAAGTCACTAAGCCTAAATGACCATACCTTTGCACTCAACCCCATTAACAGCCTTGAAAAGACCTTTTTGATCTTGAGTAAGCCAAATCGAAAGTCGATTGGAAAATAAGGGCAAACCTATGGGTGAAAACATGCATTGTGTTCCTCTTTTTGAGTGTGAGCGTTGCATCTGATTCCTGGTCTTGAATTGATTAACCTCTATATGTGAATATGGAATCATTCTTTATGTGAGGGCATTTAGATACTTTTTGTTGAGCTTGAACTTGCACAAGTAGCAAGTATTGTCAGAATAAGAATCTTTGGTAATGGTGTGTCACAACTTGAATCTTTGAGTACACAATTGATCTTTGCATGAGTAATTTGAGTCTTGTTGTGTACATTCATGATTGAGTCTTATGTAGCATTGTTTGAGGCACCCTTTGTGATCAGCTGAACTCGAGTTTGCTTGAGGACAAGCAAAAGTTTATGTTGGGGGTGCTGATGAGTCCACAAATTGGACTCATTTAAGTCTATACTTTAATATAAATTGTGTCCTCAAATGCTTATTTTATCTCAATATATGATTAAAACCCTTAAGTTTCAGGTATTTGAAGATTGAAGGAAATCATGGACACTACTTCGCAAAAAGGAACGAAAAGGCTGAAAAGAACGAGAAAATGAAGGCCTGAGGATCGCCGAGTCCACTTGGAAAATTGCCGAAGGGTATCACTTCACCTTTTGTTCAAGTGTGCTGAACCAGAAGGAAATGATCAAGTCGGCGGAACAAGGGAGCAGTCGGTGCATCGCCGAAAAGTTCTGCGAAGCAGTACTATATCGCCCAATTACCCAGGACATAAATATGCTGAAGGCAACTGACGAAAGGCGATGAAGTAGACCAAAGGGCGGATTGCCGAATGCATCGACGATTCTCACTAACGTCGCCGAAAGAACCTTCGGAGCACATTTTCTAAAAACTATAATACTAGTTCAATTTTTATTCTTAAAAGGGGGATGAGATATTATTTTTTACCTAGTTTTTAGATTGAAAAGTAGAGAGAGAGTCGGGGGAAATATTCTCTAAGTTGAAGTGAAGAGGGTTTTGAAACTTGAAGAACAAGAGAGTTTCATCTCTTTCAATTTGGAAGCGGGTCTCTTGGATTCTTCACTCTTTGCTTAAATTGAGACTTAAATTTTCATACCCACTTTATTTCAA
This sequence comes from Solanum acaule, assembly GCA_036250505.1. Classification (NCBI taxonomy): domain Eukaryota; kingdom Viridiplantae; phylum Streptophyta; class Magnoliopsida; order Solanales; family Solanaceae; genus Solanum; species Solanum acaule. The sequence continues at coordinate 13,718 of JAJOOR010026996.1, forward strand.
CATCATTGAAGGTATAAATTTCTATTTCTTGATGTGTGGCTAAAAACCCCTTATTTTTGGGGTGTGATTTAGCAAATATGTATTGAGATTATTGTTGGGTTTTGCTTGCTTATAGGTTAGATGTATTTTAATGGTGATTTTACCTAGTGGTTGTGGTTTAATTTAATGGGTTTGTAGTTGCAACTACAAAACCACCCATGTGTTTTCGGCTTGCTCGAGAGAGAAGTCATGAAACCAAGACCGCTAGACTGATGGCCTAAGGAGTGGGTTCACATGAGGTTCATCCCGAGAAGGTGAGCCCTAGTCCCATATCCTAACACTTAGCTCGAGAGAGTGAGTGGGGTAAGGCGTAGGCTGGCCTTGATGCGGCAAATAGGTGTCCAATATGAACCTATTTGAAACGGGGTAAGTTGCCCGGGAGGAAACTTATTTCCACCTAAAGCTTAGCCTAGTCACTATTATCTTGCAAATTTCCTATGAAAGCATGTACCCAACTATTTAAATCAATATATATTGCGATCACATCCCAAGAATCCCCTCTCATTCATAAATCTTTTTGCTATTTATGTCATTTTTTGGTATAACCATGACAAAAACCCCATTATTAATTGACACTCTTGTGCCCCCCTTTAATTTTCTTTGTATTCACTCGTAAAAATCTTTAGCTACGATTAGCGTAAGCACATTTGCTCTTAATCACTAATTTTCACGCCCAGCCTTACCGTCTTTTCTCAGCGGATCAGCCACATAGTCCGAAGTAAGGTTAGTGACGGGAACTTAGCTATCTTTTGGTCAGGTTTTCCGGGGTTATTATACTATTACACGATCGTAGACACTTGCATTAGAAGTTGTGCCGTTGATTACGCAAACATCAACTACATAGACATGATCCTTTCTTTACCTCCCTCTCTGTCTTACTTTCTTTCACTTTTGGATACTTTACTTCATTTGCAATTGAGCACAAATGGTTTTTATTTGTGGTGGGGTGAGGCCCGCCTTTTGTGTGAATATTGATGTTCGTGTTTTGTGGATATGTTTGGGTCATTGTCTTTTACGTTGCTTCTTGTGGATATTTTATCTTATGGCTCCTTCTATTTTAAATTGTAAATGATTTTGACCCTTCCAAATTTTTTGCCACCTCTTTTACGTGTGAAATGTGGCTGTTCTTTAGAAAATTTGAGTCTCGGTTTGGATTAATATCGATTACTAAAATAGTGCTCATAATCGAACCAACATGAATGTGCAGCTACGATGAGACCAAGTGAAGTTACATAGTCAATATGTGAACTCTTTGTATCTCGTTGTGACTAGCCAATTATAAAATTGATTCTCTTGTGATGAACGTTGCACACTACCGAAAGTGTGGAGTCTTGTTTGACTTTGGTGTCGATGCCTTATGTGATGAGCTTACTGTGAACCATGCATCATAACACCTAGAATTTGCCCCGTTGGTCCGGTCGACTAAGTAAGGCTATCTCTTGATATGATCTTAGGCAACTTCGAAGAGTGTGAGCCAATTTGATAGCATCCAAGGAAGCTCTACTCCATTGAAGGACAAGGATGAAGCTTTAGAAACTCCAAGGAGGCCCATAACAAGATCTCAAACCAAGGAGTTCAATGATAAGCTCAATGGGCTTCAATCGCTGATCCAAAGGTGTCTTATTAGGGAAGAAGAGCTCAAGCCCAAGGGAGAGGAATTGTCCAAATGCTACAATTATTTGGTGGCCCAAATTCAAGCCCAAGATGAGGAATTTTAAGGTCCAATTTCGTGCAAATAAGGTCAAGAAGAGTCCAAGAATCAGCCACAACAAGAGTTGCTTTCTGCCCAAGTTTTGAGAGAAGACTAGTCAAACTTTCCAAGATTGTCAAGATTCCTTTCCTAGTTGGGATTTACCTTATTTCTTTATTTATATATAGGTTATTAATATTTTCCTTAGTCTATTTATGGTCTCCTAAGTACCATTTAATGCTTTCCTAGAAGTACTAAATTTGTTCCTAGTTAGGTTACTTTATTTCCTTTCTAGAGTAGGATTCCTTGTAATTGTCTTTCT
>JAJOOR010026997.1:0-19131 GCA_036250505.1 Solanum acaule
TTTTAAATTCTCTCTCATCAATAACTGCGCATTCCCCCCCCCCCCCTCCCCCGCTCCCAGAAATTGGAAAAACATATCTCAAAAGATATTCTTAACATTCTCATTGTTTTAGGCATGCATCATTATGCAATTTTTAGATTTTTTTTATTGATTTAATATTTATTAAAATATTTGTTTGTTTAATCATTGCTTAGTAAATTTTCTAATTTCAATTGGGGTTTTAGATAAGGAAAATTTCAAATATTTTTCTCTATTGGCGGACTCAAAAAAGATTATAAGAAGTATTCCATTTAATCATCAATTTTAATTCTCTTTGAGTCCATCATTAGACCGAAATCTTTGATGTTTTCCTTATCTAAAACTTTAATTGAAATTGGAGAATTTATTAACTAGACAAACAAATATTTTGAAAGATTTAAACAAATACAAGATTGATAAAAAAAAAATCGCAAAAAGATACGTGCCTAAATCAATTAGATTGTTGTGAATATCTTTTGGCATATTTTTCTCAATTTTTGAAGAAAAAAAGCGACACTTATTGATGTGTGAGAAATTAAAAATTGAAGAATAATTGGAAGAGGGAATTAGATGAGAGAGAACTTTTTTTTGAAAAAATATGAGACGTGATGATTGAAAAGTGGCTTAATGTGAGAGAAATTAGAATATCCTTTGTTTGCTAAAATATTACTATTTTTAATAATTATTTTAAAGTGTAGATGTTTTAATAATTATGTTAGAAATTTTGACTAGTTAATTTTTCCAAAGAAAAATAATTGACAAATAAAAATTAATATGATTACAACTTTTTTCTTTGATTCTCTCTTTTTTCTTCATCTACTATGTTTTTTCTTTTTGATTTTTTGTTCACCAAATTTAAATACGAATTCCTATTCATTTGTGTATTTTGTAAAACTCTGCCTCATCATCCAAATAAATTATAATTACCTAAAAAAAAAAATCATATCAAAACTTTCAAACAAATTAATATTTTTAACGAATATGAAGTTCAAGTTGGAACTTTCATTCCAATGTTATTTGTCAACGAAATCTTATTCGATTATTTCAATATTTTCTTTCCATACAAAAAATAATTCCGAATGAAATTTGAGAAACAATGGTCAGAAAATTCGATATTGAAAATTTGAGAAACAATGAGAGTAGAAGCACATCGTTTTCTCTTTGAAATTGTAAACGGTGAAAAATTCAAGTGATATGTTTTTAAAAAAAATATTATCTCCATTTTGTTATTAAATAATTGTATTCTTTCAAACTAAAAATATATATAATCAGATATAACAAATTCAAATATTGATAATTTTAATAAATATTAAAAATATTACTAAAAAGTCCTATTAGATACTAAAATATTGACATTTTGAAAACCTATAAAATAATGGCCAAAGCTAAAAATTTAAATTGAAAAATAGTGTCATCAATAAAATGTTATTCAAACACATTGCTTGTATCATGTTGGGGTAAAACCGAATTGATAAGAGTTACCCCTATTTACTGGATTTTTTTTTTTAAAACAAAGACTATTTACTGGATTATAGATTTGGTGACATGTAAAATAGATACTATAAATATTAATTGCAAAATAATTTATTCTATGCAAAATTACGTGAAAAATAATAGGAGTATCTGTTTGGATCTGTTGATTTACTACATGATCTTATTTTTGTCACCAATATTAGTTTTCTTCAATGGGAGTTTCGATCGTACGTTTATGTGCTATTGAATATTAAGAAATTTGCAGTTATTTAGTGTGATGGAAAAAGGAGTTAATTTCGGTTTAATTTTTGAATGACTTTTAATTCGTTGTTTGGTTGCAAAAGTTGGGATAACTTATTCTAGGATTAACAATTTGTCTTGAGATAAGTTATCCCTCACTTGGGTGAAATAGTAATCTCAGGATAAGTTATCATGAGATAAAGTATGTAAAATAATAAAAACATTCCCTCTTAAACTATCTTTTATACACCACTTTTACATTCATGTATATTAACATAATTTTTAACATTTATAATACACATTCACTATCTTAATTATTCGTTGTTTTTATGATAATATATTTTTCTATTAAAAAATTACATTTTACAAATACAACTTTTATTTATGAACATATTATAAGTTGAATTTACTTGTCTAATTCTTATGTTTATTTATATTTTGATTTATCTTAAAATGTTCACTCCACTACTAAATTACATATTTTTTATTAAATAGTTTATTACTCACTTAAAAATCACATTTTTATATATCAATTAAAATGTAGTTAACTTTAATAATAATATTTCTTTTACTTTAATAAACTTAAAATGGATGTTTTATTTTTAAGCTAAATAAGATGGACGTTTTATTTTTAAGCTAAATAAGATGTACGTTTTATTTTTATGTTGAATAAGATGAAAGTTTAATTTTAAAAACATACGGCACAATCATGAAAATGCACACACAAAAATATTTAAGCTAAACAAAATGAAAATTTTATTTTTAAGAATAAATAACTAAAGCTTGTAAAAAAAAGTAAAAAGAAAAACTAAATAAGGGGGAGAGTATTTTTGTAAACAAACAACTTATTCTTAAAAATTATGCAATGAATATAAGTGTGAATATGACAGACCAAACAAAATAATAAAAATTAATCTCAACATAACTAATCCCAGCATTGCTTGTACAAATATATAACAACGCTTGTACTTATTTTGTACTGAAGGAGAAAATGATTCTTGCATAATTATAACGCTTGTACTTATTTTATGCGAAATATAATGTATATTAAAAATTAGTGTATTATCAATACAAATATTAAACTATTTATAGACATTGCCACTAAATAGTAATTCATGCATAATAATATTCTGCATATCAATCCCTTTTATTATTTCATTATATAACAATAGTTTGATTATTTATCGTAAACCATTTCTGTAGTATCAACATAACAAGTATGCACATCAAACGATCCCAAGTAAATTAACAAGATCTATAATTCTTCCCACAATTACTTATCAACTGAAGTTGAACATGTACAAATGTGCTCTGCTAATATCACATATAATTAGGATAAATTACTTAAATACATACCTTTATTTTTCATAATTTTCATTATTTTCTACCATATTAAAATATCTCTAAAATCCCTCTTTTTCCTCTTAAACCCCACTATTCCGGATAGATAAAGTTTCAACACTCAAAACACACGTTTCTCTTCCTAATTTTACTCCTTTAATATCTCCCTATTTCACCCCTCAATCTCTTCCTATTTTCACTCCCTCAATCATCTTTTCCCCATTGCTCCTTGCAACAAAATTATTTCCAGGGATCCTCTTTTGCAGGTGAAATCACTTTCCATGGTTGACAGTGAAAAAAAGATACAAAAGTTGATATAGAACAAAGATAAAAGTGTAGGGGGTTCTTCGTCATTTTTTTTTGCTTTCAACAGATCAATTGTTGATTGTTTTTTGATTTTTTTGTTGTTCATCCTTTATAATATATATGAGTTCAGATTTTAATGTATCTTGTTGATTTTGTTTCTTAAACTAATGTATATTGCCTTCGTTGATTTTCAATGTATCTCGTTTATTTTGATTTTTAAATTAGCCTTTGTTAGTGCCATAACTTTTGTTTTATGCAATGTATCATATTCATATTTAAGGTGTAGATACATAACTCTAATGTTGTTGAATATTCAATTAGTTTTATCATATTCAATATAAATATTGTTGATACATAAACACTACCTAATGTATCATCTACATGTATCAAGTTCTTTAATGTATCATCAATCTTACTTAAATTTTAAAAGCTATTAGCTAGTAACAAATCAGTTGTGTGTTATGTATCTGCACTCTTTAATATTTGTTCAGTCTTACCCAACTTAGAATGCAATGTATATATACATTTACCCAATAATAATCTTGATACATAAATCATAATGTTCTATAACTGGAGCACTATGTATCAGATCCAACAATAGGTATATGATACATATTCATTCTTTGGCAAACTAGAACTATATGTATATGATACTTAATAACTACCACACAGTAATGTATCAATCTAAAAATATTTACTTCTCTAATGTATCTGATAGGATTACAATACTTAGCAATTTACTAAATATTTTAGGAATAGTAATGTATCATGAGTAATGCATCCTTTTTTCCACAATGTCCACAAAATATCTCATCTAGTTGAAATCTACCACAATTACATATTTTTCGTTTAAGGCAAACAATGTATTTTCTTCCAGCATCAAACTAACACATAGCGACACAATTTTGTAGCCATCCTATAACATGTACCAGATACATTACAATAACCAATGATACAACCATTCAACAAAATCCAAGATGATATATTTATGTATCATCCACACTTGTTTCTCGATAAAAACAAGTAATTTACATATCTTGATTGTTACACCATTTATATGTACAATATACACAATAAGTGTGAACTCTGATACATTTATACGAATTGTGATACACACACTCGATATTCAAAACGTATTTGATCCATCTCAATTGTTAATCCATTTATTACATGTATCATATACAATATATTATGATGATACATTTTTACACAAATCCCATCCAGATACAAAATAATGACCACATCATAATCCACAGATTCAAAATTACAATACATGTGCATCGTTTACCACTAATGTATCATGACTTACATATTCACATCAAAATGACAAACAAAACAATGACTCTGGACTTTTATTTGATATTGATCACTAGATTCTGTTTCTGTCGAAGAAAAATGTCCAAAGGTAATGACCATTATTTTGTTTTAGTCCTTCCCGTACCAAAGCTTCAGGTAACACTGCAGTTTGTACAACATCAAGCAATTAAACTTGAAGTTTATCAACTACAATATGGTTCAACACGCTGCATATGCGCTTCACTTGATCAACAATAACCCCAATTTAGAAAGGCTCTGATTGATGGTACATCTTATTTTTTATTAAATAGGCTGAATTGCTACTGCTTCATCTGACAATTAATCATAAGCCCTCCTTTTCAGTTTCTCAGGTGTAATGATTCTAAGGATGTTGTGGAGTGTTTTATTCATCACTTGTAATCTCAAATAATGACATATAATGCTCATAAGAGTGGATATATATAAAATTGATTTTGTTTTCTGAAATGAAATTTATGAAGCATATATTGGCATCTGCAACTACACTTAAAAAAATATGTGTTGTTAGCAATGTTAGCAACTTCTCAGATTCATTAATTTTCTCTGAACAAGAAATGAATTAACTTTTCATAAATCAAATTAAATTTTAATAAACGAAAGATGAAAAGGGAAATAGAAACTTACTAGTTGACAGAGGGATCTTGTTAACAATGTTAGCAACAATCAAGGTTGTCCAATCAGATTTGTGTGATACATTGAATTCAAATTACTCAACGATTTCGAATTGATGATTCGAAATCATGAATCGTTTGTCCAATCATTTACAACGACGGATTTGAGATTCAAGATTTTGAATTGACGGAGAAGATGAAAATTTGATTTTTGAATTTTGTGAAGTTGTTACAGATTGAAATAGATTGATATCAATCAATCTGTGTGATTTGTGGGAAAAGAAAATCAGCACTGCGTGATTTGTGGGAATAGAAAATCAGTTTTGCTTGATTTTGGGAAAGAAAATCAGTTTTACATTAATATTCCATATTAAGCGCAACAGACAAGTTTATAATGTATCATATACAATGTATCTGGATAAAATTTATGTATTCAAATTGTTGATTTTTTAAGGGATTTTTGTAAAATGAAAAAGAGTAGGGATAAAATGTAATTTAAGGTCTAACACTATAGATTTAGGTAAGTTATATACAATTAATATTCCATATTAAGCGCAATAGACAAGTTTATAATGTATCATATACAATGTATCTGGATACAATTTATGTATCCAAATTGTTGATTTTTTAAGGGATTTTTGTAAAATGAAAAAGAGTAGGAATAGAATATAATTTAAGGTCTAACACTAGGGGATTTAGGTAAGTTATATACAATTAAAAATGGGTATCAATGTCAAAGCTCCAGAGCCAGAAATATGTACTACAGGATTAAAAAATAAATATTAAAATTCCACAGTTTAGATTTGAGCTTATGAGCTAAAACAATTTATTAAAAGTCATTTGGTATAGTATTAAAAAAAACAATGCATGCATTAGTTTTGTGTATTAGTAGTACCTTGTTTGGTGCTCCCTCAATTCATCTTTACTTGTTCACTATACTAAAAATAGTTGCCCAACAATACTTTTTCAGTTTGAAAAATCAAGAGATAATTTACCCTTCGGTGTCTATTTTACCCTTGGTATTAATACTATTCAATATCTAATATATTTTTCAAAGCATTCAATTTAATATATTCAAATGGTAGTATAGTAATACTACCCCTATTATTTATTGTTTCTAAAGGTGTATGTCAAGTCAATAGTATACAACTATTATTGGATAAAAGGAGTATATAACCGATGCTTACATTAATTATACACTATTGTGTATTGAGGTGTGTATTACTAATATATGAAAATCCAGGATAATAGTAATGCAAACAGTTTTAATGCATGCATTAGCATTAGCATGGTTAAAGACAAACTCCAGTGTCCCTCAAAACCTTCTTTTTTTTTTTTACATATTTTCCATGAGACATAATTGTGGAAGGTATCTTTATAAATAAATATTTATTATACAATGCGTGCTATTTTTAATATACCAAAACAAAATAATGCATAAGAAATAATCTATTTTAATTAATGCAAGCGTTATTAATATACTTTATTTAGCATTATTCTTTTATATCCTACCAAAGGACCCTAAAGTTTGTACTTGGGTCAAAGGGATTCAACTGTTTGTATATAACCAAATAAATTCATTCTGGCCCTATTTGGGCATTCGGTAATTTGGTTCGATTTTGATTTTTTCGGTTCTTGTACCACGTGTATCGAACACCGAACCGAATTATTTCGATTCAATTCGGTTTTTATTATTTTGATTCGGTTTATGTTATTTCGGTTCATTTTTTTTGTTATGGGCCTGCTTAGTGGGCTTTTAAAAATATTAAGCATTTCAAGCAACAGAAGAAGGTTTCTCTCTGTTGTGACTAGACAATGGCCGACGAAACCATAGATTGCTGCTGTTGGATCATGCTATCGCCTGTCTTGTTGGAGTTATCTGCAGTGTAACCTTATATGTAGCCAACCTTGGTAACTCGATGGAAGTCTTAGGGAGACTTGTCAGATCAACTAGAGGCTGGCGGCTGCTGCCTGCTGGTCAATGCGACGACGCCGGTCGCCGGAGGTGGGAAAGCGTTAAGGGACGTTGAAAGGCTGAAAGCGGCGCTGTTAAGTCAGTTTAAGAAAAAAGAACACTGAAAAGTGAAGCGTAGTACCTAATTGACTAATTCAATTATGCATATAAAATTTATTATTTAATAATTAATAATTTAATTTAATATAATATTAATATATATTATAAATAATATATTTCGATAAACCGAAATACCAAATAATACAAAAGTCACATACCAAAAAATACGAAAATTTATACCGAAAACCAAAATACCAAAAAAAATCGATTCGGTTCGGTATTTCGGCATTTTTGCCCAGCCCTACCTATGTCAAAGGAAATTTATTTGAACCCCCTTACTTATATCTAGCTTCCCCCCCAAAGGGTGTGATACACATTAACAAAAGCCTGATATTGATTAGTGTGAGACTTGAGAGGCAATAATTCATCAATATGGTAGCTACTATGGCAATATCAGCTCCTGCTATTTGATCCCCTTGGGAAGTCCATAAATAGCATGCCTGGTCTCCTAGCAATTAGCACTGTCTTCCTTGTACAATATCGCACTTAAATCAACCTTGTATCAGACAAAGTCAGTCCCTCATGTTTGCCTTGGAGTTCTGTTGAGAAGGGGGGAGAGAGAGAAATTAGGCACAAGCCTTTTTGTCCGTGTCTTGATGTCCTCCACAAGCATCAAAGGCGCAGTGCTGAAAGATCACGAATCATTTAGTAGGATAGCCAGCAAACGAGACAATCTGCAAAGGCGATGCTTAGGCACTAGGAAACCACCTATAAAAATGTCATTTAGGCTTCGCCAGGTAGGATGCCCATATCGCATCTGCTGGAGGTGGTGGCTGGACCCAGTGCCCAGGTATTCGGCTACATCAACACACAAAGATTAAGGGGTGGGTGGGTGTTAGATATACCTGATATTTGTCATATGCAGACATAACTTGTCATGAAAAATTGGGAAGAATTACATTTTGTTAGTTCAAAGAAAGTGACTCCAAAGAGAAGAATGATTAAAAGGAGAACATAGTTCGCGCAGAAGACACTAATGGGTAAATAGCAATGACATTTCTATATCAGCGGTTGCATAGAAATGACTTCACATTTTGAATGCAAAAGGGCATACTTTCAACAATTCAAAAGCAGTGAGAGCCAATCACAACTAGTTGTATCAAGCTGGACCTTCAGCTGGATTACTGCACGATTGGATTCTATTACCACAGCCGATTCCAAGAACAAATCCTAATTATACTTTGATTATGGCATTGAAATGATTCTTTGATATGATCTTCCAACCTCATTATTTTTCTTTTAGTGGCTGTGAGTTAAAAATGTTAAATCACATGCTTAAGTGAACTGCCAAAATCTTAAAACTAGTGTGGTGGTAATAAGGGTATAATATCTAGGCAAGAATATTTAACAGTGTTAAAAATGTGATTGATATTTTTTTTGATAAGGAGTTAAGGACTGATTGATGTAAGCATCGGGAGAATAATGACTATTAATGAATGAAGAGCTACGCTAGATGTCCATCTGACCAACTAATGCAGTCATGAGATGTTCCTTTTCAACCTTTTTTCCTCTTACGTCTGCTGCTTGTTCTTTCCGTGTTAGTGAAAACCTTGGTGGATAAGGAAATGACTAATGCAACTTTTGCTTTTGCGGACTAAACAAAAAGTCAAAAAGGGATACTAGCAGGATTTAGCAAGATATATTTACCTTCCTCCAGGTCTGATGTATGCATCCCATGTTCTTCTTACCTGCATAGAGGAAAGAAAAGGTTTCATGTCAAGCATAATCAACTTTGACATTTCTTCTTGCAAAAACAACTCATAATTAACATAGAAAGAACAGAATGAGCCTTCAATCACAATGACAGAGAAATGCAAATCTACTGCAGAGTAAAGAACTAACAAGACAATAGCCAAATTCACCTCTATAAGCGTTCCCAAATCATGATTACTGCCATAGTAATAGTGATAAAATTCCATTGGTAGATTTGCCACAGAATCATGTAAGCTGGCTGAGCCCCCTTTAGATCCAACCTTTTCCAACTCATTGACAGGTGTAGGACCTGATTTATATTTATCCACAGTCATTTGGTCTGGATTTATTTTATCGTCACCAGTATTAGCATGCAGGTCACCAGGCTCCTGTCTTTGACTTTGAATTGTTATCCTGGATACCTCAGCTGTTGCAATTGCATCCTTAGCAGCAGCTGTATCAGCTGCTGCCTTTGCCTGTCGCTCTTCTTCCTCAACTGCAGCTCTTACTTTTTCTAGAAACTTGTCATCCTCCTCAGGGAGAAAGTGACCTATTCAAGGATAAACAAGATGTTAGAAATTAAGACTGAAGAAGGCATGTCTTTGGGGCCAAAGGGGATAGACAAGACTGAGGGTAAAAGACAGTGAAAGTATCTTTCACAAGGGTTTCTACCCTGTCATCCTGTAAAGCCAAATGTTTACAGGTTTATAGAAAAACAGCAGTAACACTCATTCTCTGAGTATCGATGCTAAAAGATCAGCATATAAAAATAGTTACATACTGAAGACACATTAACTCCATATTTGGGTTAAATTCTCCATGGAACTCATGAAGCAAAAGAGGAAGCTGCCAAATGATACACACACAGTTGCAGCATTAAGAAAGAAATTACAATCCCAAGGGAAACTACTGATTCTTTCACCAAATTCATTTTCCTATTGAGCATCTCATAGTTAACGAATAAAAAAATACTCATTCATTACAAACTGTTTCAACAATCCATGCAGAACACTGCATGCTTTTACTTAGGTGCAGATTTCAACCACAAATATAAGTGTCCCACTAGAAACAGAGTAAAAATAATAAATTCAAAAGGAAAAGGATCAAACAAGTTAGATAAACTAAAGGAAACACAAAGACATATCAACATCATTAGGATATTTACCTTGCTTCTTCAATTTCTGAACCCTGATGGAACGTAATTCTTGCAATTTCTCTACTATCAATGCCAGCTCAAGCTGAAAGCAAAAATAGAAGCGACTCAACATCATTATACCCAGAAATAAAGGGCATACAATATTATATTACTTGGTTGTCATCTCAAATAAACCATAAACCAACCTCCCATATTTTGTGGTATTGAAAAGACTTTTTTTTCTTTTTGGGAGTGACGGTTAGGTTGGTCCGACCAAGAAAGGCATGGGACTTTTGGGCATTGCTTGGGTCGAGCTAGGTTACCTAATGATTTACAAGTACCCTCACTGCACACTTTCTATATATATCTGTCTCCAAGGGTTATATCTGGCAGAATTTGTTTACTGGAAGAGGAGCAGGAGCAAAACTCAACCACATGAAACACTGAACTGGATGATAAATATGGTGCCACACCATGTCAAAACTCTCAGAAGTTTCTAAAATCCTTAAGAAATTGCTACATTGGTTGTGGAAAAGCTTTGGGAACTTCAACAGTCATGTCCAGTTGCATGAATAAGCAACCATCATTCTCACCTCAGATTCTAGTCTCCTTTTCTCCTCTTTTGCCTTCAGCTTTGCTATTTCTTTCATCTTTTCAACCTGCGGATACACCATAAGTTACTGAGCAATACAGAAGAAAAAAGAATAGATGAAGGTAAACAATAGACGTGTCAAAAATCTAAGGGATACATTTGTTGTCTAAGAACATTCAATCTGGCTATTTATTGTTCTCTTTCTCTATTTCTTTTTCCTTTAATGTTTTAGGGCTAATTATTGAGAAGTTTTCACAAGTGTTCAAACACAGGCCGTACAAGCCAACACAGCGGGCCACCTCTACTTTTTCTATAACAGGATGGAAATTCTAAACCAGTACTTCATAGCAGTTAGTAGTATGCAGTTTCAGTTTTAAGACCTTGCGTTTTGCAATATCCTTGGCTATCTCTCTGGCCCTCCATTCATCAGCTTCCATATCAATTTGGTCATACTGTTCTCGCTCCTAATGATAAGTGTGACATCAGAAATCAGAATGCTAAAACGGACAACACAAAGTCACAAACACCTTAGAGATTAAAATTCCAAAAATATAGAAGACACAAAGAAGGGAATGCAGTAAAATGGGTTTTATAGAACCTTTGCTAGCTTTTCTGCAACGTGTTTCCTCTTCCTCTTTCGCCAAAGTTTGTTCCTTTTGTACTTGTGCATTTTATTTGCTAATCCAACAGTTGCAGATTTTTCTTCCCATGGGGCCATCTCATCTGTGATAACTCTAAAAGGTTCCAACTGAGCTCTCAATTTTGACATTAAAGCATTAACCGCTTCCAACGACAACGATTCTTGGCTTTCCATATTGATCCTAGAATGCTCCATAAACTTCACACAACTATCAACAGAGCCTGCACTAGCCCCATTTTCTGCACCCTCCTCAGAATTTTCTTTCTTGTCTTTCAACCTAATTAACATTTCCAACTCCTTCTTCCTGCACAAATTTCAAAAACCCAAAAGATAAACAGGAGCACATAAACTATCATATTCATATACAACAATGCATATACTACTGATTTGAAGTTCTAAGCTTTAGTTACACAATAAAGTTGTTACGAGCACCATTTTCCGAACCCCTTTCAGATATTTTAATCTTTCACCCTAGCTAAAAAATTCCATCTCTTTTTTGCCTGCTAATTTTTTTTTTTTTTATGAAGTAAGTAGATTCATTTCAAGGCATCAAGAAGATGCAAGCTTTACAAGGATAGATCAGTTAAGCTCACAAAAGAGGATTTGCAGCCTCTTTCTAAGCTATAGAGCTAACAAAATCCAAGAACAGTTCTAAATTATTTACAGGGGTCAATTTGGACCAACTAAAAAGGCTAACTAGACATCTGCCTCGCAAAAGATTTCTAGAAGTTGAAATTCCATCAAAACATCTTTTGTTCCTCTCTGTCCATAAACACCAAAAGATAGCACCAGGGATCATCATCGACATACTCTTGATGGCTTTGTCAACTTCCCGTGAACTCCAACTTTCAAGAGCATCCCTAGCAGAGAAAGGCATGACCCAGGAAAGACCAAAAAAGTAACAAAACATATTCCAGAGGTCTGAGGCAGCTGGGCAGTGCAGTAGCAAGTGGTTGACACTTTCTTTTTCTTTTTTTTGATGACAAGGGAAACCCGCAGCCGCTACCATTTGGGTGTGCACAGGGTAGAACCCCCGTTCCTATGCAATAGCTCGCTAACCACATAGGAGAGGTAACCCGCACTAGGCAAGCCTGGTGCGATGAGACCTCCAACATGGAAGTCCCCCGTTCCTTGCTTTCGCTAGCAAGGGGTTTCAAACTTGAGACCTCCAACATGGAAGTCCCAAGCTCAAACCACTGGGCCACCCCGAAGGGTAAGTGGTTGACACTTTTTGTGTGCTTGTGGCAGAAATAGCATCGGTTAGCAAGCTGGAATTTCCTTTTGGAGAGATTATCCTGTGTGAGGCATGAGTTATGTAGTGCAGTCCAATTGAAACAGATCACTTTGGAGGTAATTTTGTCTTCCATATATGCTTCCATGGCCATTTGTCAATCATTGAGTTCCTTGAGCATAAGCTGTGATACCCTTCCTTGACTGTGTAGTGACCTTTTCTTGAGTTACCCCATTTCAATCTATCAGGCTCTTGGGGTGAAAAGGAGCAAGGCTGCAATTCGGCAAAGAGACCAAATATGTAATTAAGTTCCCAGTCATTTAGGTTTCTCCTAAACCTTAGGTCCCAAATGTCGTCTGATCTGTTGTATGCTACGGTAGAATTTGGTTCAGCTGCAATGAGGTGCAAACTTGGAAATTCCTCACCCAGAGTTGTGTCTCCCAACCATATGTCCTTCCAAAATTTGATGTGAGATCCATTGTCAACTCTAAATGTGACGTTCCCAGCAAAATCTGGCCAAAGTTTACTGATGTTTTTCCATAGACCAACTCCATATGCATCTGCTGAGACTTTTGTGGACCAGTGAGTAAGCTCACCATGTTTAGCTTTGATCACCTCTTTCCACAATCCAATGTCTTCAGTTCCGTACCTCCATAACCATTTCATCATCATGCTTTTATTGTGAGCTACAAGATCTTTGATACCCAAACCCCCTTGAGATTTAGGTTGTGTCACTTTTGCCCATTTAGCCAAGTGAAACTTATGATCCTTGTTGTTGCCTTCACATAGAAAATTCCTTCTCATTCTGTCGAGCTTTTCGAGATTTTTTGCCTGCTAAATACATCGTTGTGTTTCTGAATCAAACTTTAGCCCCATCATCCGAACCTTCCTCAGACTTTCTTTCTTATCTTCCACCCTAATTAACATGACCAAGTCTATGTAACCAGTTCTTTTTTAAAAAAAATACCAATTCTTATTAACTGCTTAAAATAATCAAAAGTAAAACACCTAGAAGACCTAAACACGAACACTATCAAGTTGCATTCTTTTACCCCTCCTTTAAGCATCCTCCATATAAAAAATCCATTGACGTGACTATACCTATTTATAAGGGACACCCCAATAAGACAAGAGGGTAACACATTGTGCTCAAACTCTGAGACTTTGGTTAAGAGTAGAGGGAGGACCTTCACTATCTTCCTGCCACCCTGGTGGTATCAAATTTGCATTCAACCAATGCAAATAATAGGTGCTTCTAGATCAAAGTTTTAGCACCATTTCCGAACTGTCACCTTACTTTTCACCTTTATTACTCCCTCTATTGCATACATCCTACCCTCCCCAAACTCCACTCGCAGGATTGCACTAGGTATGTTGTTGTTGTTACTCCCTCATTTATGTTTTATGTAACACTATTTCCTTTTAAATCTATTCCAAACATAAATGATAACTTCTCTATTTCTGGTCATTTCCAGCTCCTTCTGACTACTCAAAACCCAGGAAGATCTATAGAGCAACACATACAAATTCACATTCAATAATGTATATAATAGTGTTTCATCATTCAAAGTTTTAAGCTTTCTGTTACTTACAAAGCTGTCGCCAGATTCACGGTGTCGTGTAAGTTTTTGAGGTGATCAACCACATTGGTGGAGCTATTCCAGAAAGCACTTGACGCCGGTGGAAACGCCGGTAGTGGCGGAGGTAACGGTCGTCCGAATGGTGGTGGCCCCGGTTGATTCATCGGGTACTAAAAATTGATTCCGAGAAATTGAAATCAGCTGAAAATGTTAGTAAATTGAACACACAGTGTAATTAAATTCAAATACCTGCATCTTCAACTGAGGAAGTGTTAAACCCTAGCAGATGTGAATCGATGATTTCAGGTAGCAAAAATTGGTTCTTTGATTGGCGCCTTCTATATTTTGGTGTCTAAAAATATAAAAAGAACGAAGATAACAAATGGATAATACAATAATTTATCAATATATAAATAGCAAAGTCAGGATGGCCGAGTGGTCTAAGGCGCCAGACTCAAGTTCTGGTCTTCGTAAGAGGGCGTGGGTTCAAATCCCACTTCTGACATCATTTTAAAAAAAAAATCTTTTTTTAGTTCAAATTCACTTCTAATTTTATTTTTTCCCATATAACTTGTGTTTTTTTCCTTAATATTTTTTGGGGTTCAAATCTGACATTATTTTTTTCATTTTACTTCTTTATTTTTGTTTTACTAATTTTATAAAAATAAAATGGGTTTGTAAAATATAAGTGACAATGATGGAAAGAGTGGAGGAGATGTGATTAACTTGTTACCCTAAATTAAATTATTTAGGAGTTGTAATAACGTGTTCGTGTAATATATTTATTTACTTAATTATTTTTTTATTGAATCCTAAATACTTATACCCCTTAATCTTTTTGAATTTTGAAATCATGCCTTCTTTATCTTTTAAATTTGTATTTCGTAATTGTAAAACAACCGCTAAAATCAAATTGAATGAAAATTTAAAATGTCAAAAATGATCTTTACCTCATTCTACGATAAATGATGCAAAGGGGAGCTATAACAAGTATTAACAACTTGTTCATACACTTCTATCTTATTCTACTTAATAATTCTTCTTCTTCAATTTCTACTTCTTTGACCAAATTCGAATTAAAAATAAGATATTTGTTCAAGTGTTGAACTTAATGGCAAAATGACAGGAACATATAGTAAGTAGTAACTATGGAGAGGTAAAAGCTTACTTGGATGTTTATGATCGAGTTTCCCATAAATAAATATAATGTGTGTGTTTTTTATATTCATATATTTCCAGAGTTTAAGGTTTGTGCATCATTAATGCAGAAAACATTATACATCATCAAAATTAATAAAAATTGAGTAATATGTATTTCTACCTTATTTTATACTAGTTAATTAAAGTTTAGATGATCAATTGGATATGAACACTTGATACGGATAAATATTTACTCCAATGAAGGTCTATCAATATTGAAATGTGAATTTTCAAAAGATAAATTTTTTTTGCTTTGAACTATCTAAATATATTGGTTCATCCGATCAGCAAGAGAGTACACCAATCATTTTCTTTGACAATAACATAATTACATTGTTATTATTTCAAAAAGTCATTTTTTTAAATTTCAATTTCTTAATAAAAGAAGTGACAATTACCCAAAAAAGACCATTCCGTAATTTTAATTGAAAAACAGAGTAGCCAGATTTTTATAGACCTTCGTCATCTTCGTCCTTGTTCTTCCTCTTCCTCCATCTCCTTCTCCTTCTTAGAAAAGTTGCAGTACCGCAAACGTGAATCATTCCGATAGAATAATATATCAAAAGATTCGAAACATTGAGAGGATATAATATCTAAAATTTGGAACGGTTTAGAGGTGATTTCGAGTTGATTGAAGATTGAATAGTCAGTGTATACTTTATGTAAAGTTAAACTATATTCAATTTTTTAATTGTATCTTAATGTATAGTCAATGTATAACTCAGGTATATGTAAGCTATATTGCATAGTCAATATATATATATTTTTATGACTTTTTCTAAGCTATATTGTATACGCAGTGTATACTTTCTATAATTCTTGACTATTTTTTAATGTAAATAAAAATATGACTATATTTATCGTAAACTAATAACTTTATTGTATATATTTAAAATTATCGTGTTAAAAAAGTGACTATTTCTTTGACAGTCGTACCATAAACAAGTGAAAAATACTAATAATTTTCTCCAACTCCCACTTGTAGGAAGATTGTTCTAGTATAAGGTGGTCATCTTCATTTTCATTGTTCTCCTGATACTTGACAAGAATTTCTGTGCTTAAAATCGACACCCTGCCTCTGTTTTTTTTCCTCATTGTAGATGATGGACTAGTGTTAAATTGTACATAATGTATTGAACTTGATGTGACTTGAGAAAAAATATTTGCACAAGAGTCATTTGGTCCCCAACTGAGAATCCTACAAGTCGTTCCTCTAGTTTTTGTCATCATTTAAACAAAACAGGGCATTTCATTCTTGAATGACTATTACTCTGCAATTCCTTTCTCTCTACTTCATATTATTGTTCATGCAATGAATCTAACACTTTTGGACAAAACAATATGACCCGACAAGACAACTAAAGACATCAATAAACAGTAATGTCTTTGGTCCCCCTAATTTCGAAAAAATTAACTGATCATCGATATTACCACAAGTTGTTTTTACTAAAAACATGCATTGCTACTGTTACCTACTTAATTCCTAGTTGTTCTTAAGATGATAAACCAACAAGCAAAGATTGTAGGTGTTAATTATATTACACAAACTTCAAGTAGACACGGTTCTTGATTTTTCCATATTAAGTTGGCTGTTGAATGGGATTTGGTATACATGTTACCAGATCAATGAATATTTTATAAACACACTCGAACCCGGGTGTCTCATCTCTTGTCGAAAAATTACAATGTATAATTAAGTAATTTTGATAAACACTAGATAACAAGTCCGTAGTGAAAATTCTGACATAACCACTAAAGAGTCGTTTGGTAGAGTGTATTAGACTATTAATAATTCTTATATTAGTTATGCATAAATTATTTCTTATGCATTGTTTTGTTTGATGTATTAGAAATAGTATGCATTGTATAAAAATATTTATTTAAAAAAATATCCTCCATAATTATGGTGGAAAAGATGTAAAAGTACTTTTGAGGGGTAATTTAGTCTTTAACCATGCTAATGCATGTATTAAATACACTTGCATTACTAATACCAAGATATCCATGATATTAATAATGGGTAATGAAATGCTAAATGACTAGAAATTTTTAAAAATCATAATATCTTTTTTATTTTAAAATAAACTGATTTTTTTCCATTTTTTATTTAAACGGTATCAAAGTTAAAAGGGTAAACATATTTTAAAAGGTAAAATACCATTCTGGCCAAATTTTCTGGCCAAAATGATTTTTCCATTAATAATACACTCTTCAATACACAATAAATTGTATAACTAATGCAACATAGCATGAGAAAATGTACCAAACAAGAGACTACTAATGCATAGAGTTAATGCATGTATTATATTTGCTAATTAATACACTAGCTTATTACTATTCTTTATTCCCTCGTACGTGTAACACGAGCACAATTGCACTTATATAACTAATTACGATTTACGTATACGAAACCGCTTTGCCTACAACTTAGAAAAGGCCAAAGCAACTTTCATCTTGCTGGAACATATTAAGCACATGGCAATTACACAAATCAGAATTACTTTGATAAAGTACATACTCTGAATTCCAACCAAATGCTTTCTAAAAAGCAATATAGTTCATTTGGATTTAAGGGTGCGGAAAATGTTTTCCCTTTTTTTATATGTTTGGTTTATCAAAAAATTTGAAAAACATATTCTCTAGAAAATAAATTCTTTAAAAATAAGGAAAATAACTTCTTCAACGCTAAAGTAGGGAAAACATGTTTCACATATTGCTTCAACATTGATTGTGCAATTCCAACATTCTTCACCCCTACCCCTCCAGTAGTATTTGTCTAGATTATATATACTCCCTGTTTTAAGATAATAAGTATCTTTTGGTTACATATCAAACTCACTAATTTTCTAGATAACACCATCATTCAAGAAAACATTTTCGTTGGTAAAGAGTTTTAATTACTCCACGTACGTACGATAGACAAATTAAAGCCATGTTTTAAGGTGCACCACTTAAAGTGAGCTGGTAATTGAGATAAAGAATATTAGGATGCTAAAAACATTTAGCGGGGACAAGTAGCTTAGGACGTTACGTTGGTCCCCTCCTCAAAATCTCAAAAGAACCAAAATCAATGTTTTTTATTTTTTCAAATTTCAAATGCCATAAAAAAAGAGCCAAATTTGTGGTGTTTGTTTCCCTTCTTGATAGGAGTGCATAGTTGTACATATGTGTTAAGGATAAGAAAACAAATATTTATGCATGGAAACAAAAAAGTGATGGGGATAAAATCTTGGATTTTCTCCTAACAATCAGGGGCGGCTCTTGCTTAGAAAAATTAAGGCACATGCCTTAGGCCCCCAATTTTGGGAGGCCTCAAATTTTTACCAAGAAGAAATTATGTGTTTTTATTTTTATAAAAATAATAATTATTTATAATAAAAAGTATATATATATATTTATTTATTTGTTTATTTATTTATTTTATTTTATTCTCCTTAACTCCACTCAAATAGAAGAAATCAAGAAAACGTTGTTTTGTCTTATTACATTTCTGACATTCACATTATTTATTTATTTTAAAACTCCTTTTTCACTCTTTTTCCCAAATCTTTGATAAGTTAAAGTAATACTCTATCAGAAATCTGAATCATTAGTCGAACAGTGTTGAACAAAGTGAATCGCAATTTTTTTTTTACTTAAATTTTCAATCAAAGTTAGGTATAT